>VWZV01008024.1:48026-244870 GCA_013397155.1 Irena cyanogastra | reverse complement strand
GAATTCCTTGTTTTGCTTTGCCTTGTGTGTGTGGCTTTTTCTTCCCTTTTGAAAGGTCTTCATCTCTGCCTGTGAGTTTTCTACCTTTTACCCTTCTGATTTTCTCCCAGTTCCACAGAGGTGGAAGTGAGCAGCAGCTGTGTGGTACTTGGCTGCTGGCTAGGGTTAAACCTCTACATGGAACAATAAAAATGGAGTGAATAGCTTAAAAGCAAAGGGTAGTTTTGTGCTGGAGCTGTGTTACAAGGTGAAGTTGCTTTGGTCAGAGCACGTATCAGATGTATGTATGATATATAAGACTCCAAGGACTTAAAATAAATTTATCTTAATCAAAACTGCATATCCAAATATCTACATTATTATTATTATTATTTTCCAATACAGTTAGTGAGACTCTAGGATCCTGAATGTGTTGAAATAATTATCTAGTCTGCCATAGAAAAATTTCTTCATTCCACTTCATCTCTGTGAAGTGATGTCTTGTTCCCTCTCTAGCAGTCTCATGCAGGTGTCTTCCACAACTTTCTGGAAGGTCTCCAATTTTAGACTATTTTAGATCAAGAGGAAAAACACGTATCACAGAGTTTTCAGGCTCATTCACTGCTTTTTTCATCCATCTCTTCTGTGAAAGGAACAACATTTGAGGGCCCCTGCTGACTGCAGGTGTGATGATGTGCAAGGGGAATATTGGTGTTACATGCTCCTGAGAGCTCCTGGGAACTAATTTTTCTGACATAAAGGGCCTTGCAGCAGCGTTTCTGAGGAACAGAGTCCCACAAAATCGGAAAGATACAAGCTGTGCCCTGAATAAGCTTCAATCCCTGAATGGTCTTAAGGAGCAATCTCAAGTAGGGCATATTGCAATTTAGTTCTGCAGAAGGAATGAGGTTCTGAATTTCACCCGTTGTGATGTGCAGTGAGGATCAGATGAGGTTGTGCTATCTGAAATGTGTTCTCATACTCCAGGATATTAATTGAGAGAATGTTTCATCGAGGCTTCAGACGATTACCTTTATGAGATGTGCCTCGGAACTGATGGAGTCTTAAGAAATACATAATTGTTTCTCCTGGTTTTAGTCCCAGTAGTTACATAAAAATAAGTTTCATTTTCCTGCAGTAAACAACTTGCACTTTTCCCAGTTGTGCTAACATCACAAAAAAAGAAAAAAAAAAACCAACACAAAACCAGCAGAAAGAAAAAATTTAGCTTGTATTCTGACCGCTTGTGCAGCTTTTTAAGCCTTTGGCCAAGATGTCAAAATCCTTATGAATGCCAAGTGAACCCCAATTTGGCAGAAAGCCTCATACATCCAAGGGAATTACTAGGAGTTTAAATAGAATAAGATTACCACCTTGTTCAACATAAGAAAGTCTGGATGAAGATCAGGTAAAAATCTGGTAGAAAGAGGCACTAAAAATACTTGTAGTAGGGATGGTTTTATTTATCTCCTAGTTTATCGATTTTTCTATCAACAACAAAAAAATCCAAATAGATTTATAGTTAAAATTATAATTAACAGTGTCGTGGTCTATCATAAAATGGGTTTTGTGTCTTTGTGGTTCCAACTGAGTCTGAAGAGATGAACAACTGCTTGAGTATTACAAAGTTACTCCTCTGGAGAAATTTTACAGCAGAAGTATCTTTAAAATAATTTTGTTCACAGGGACAGTAATAAATGTTTCCTGCACAAAAAAGGTCCAGTTAATCTCCAAGTGATACAGATATGATCCAACTCCTGCTAAGACAAAGCAAGTATTTGATGAACGGATGTAAGAGCAGGGCCAACCTACTTTAGTCTCAAATGTCAATTCACTATTCTAATAACTTCCCAGAGGATTATTTTTAAGCCGTATTATTAAAAGGATCATCTTAATGTGACTACGAGGGCAAAATGAAGCATTCATACTTGTTCAAATGAACTGAATTTAGATTGTAGCAATATTTTGTTTTACAATATTTCCTAAGATTAGCATGTAATGAAGTAATTCAATAACTTTAGAAATGTTTACAATATTTTTCTCTTCAAAAGGAAACAAGATTAATAATAGTCTCACTTGTATGGTTATATTAGATTCCTAACAATGGTGCCAGTTATGATCTTAATGCATTTCTCAGCTCTTAGAAACACAGTGTGACCACATCATCCTGCTTACAGTTACAGTCTTTCTGAGGAAATCAGGATTTAAGACTTTTTACCAAGGACAAGCTGTATCAGGCTTTTTTTTTTATTTTTAAACTGAGATGAAGTTTAATAAGGGGGCCAGGAAATCATGGTAACCTGGTAGAGCACATATTTCTAGTATCCCTGGGCTTAAGAGATTTAAAAATAGATGCTGTGGTAAGATTCACTGCCCCAAGTGTATGCTCTAGTGTGATGACACAGATCATCTTAATGGCACAGCATGATGCACTCTGAGTGATCTCAGCAAACCTATCTTTATCAAATGGTGGGAAAGAAAATGCTTTTGCGTTAAAGGAAAATGTTGAGGGGGTAATTTTCAAGGCACGAAACCCATACTCACTTATTAGCTCTTACTTCCTGAGACCCAAAAATTTACAATAGGTCCCCAGAAGGGTCACCTGTGGGATTAGTAATGTTCAGTGGTACTGTCACACACTCACTGTTCATGGCAGCTGCTTGAGAAGGGTCTGGCTTTGATGCATTCCTTTGTCACTGGCAGAATGTGGGTAAGTAGTGTTAGTGTGGATCTGCTTTTAGTTCTCTTTCTCTCTTTTGTTTCTCTTCCTGGGAAAAGTTATTTCAACTGAATGTGGACATTAACAACAGCTCTACCTACCCTCGGTGTAAGGGCAACTTTCAAACAATATACCTTTGAGAAAGGTGTATGTATTTTTGGATCAAACCCAAGCAACTGCAGGAGTCTTCATTACATATTGCATGTAAAAGGCTCTAGGAAAAAAAAGAATATGACTGGTTTGTATTTAACTGTATATGAAAAAAAATCTATTAAATAAAAGGACAAGAAACCTGACCTCAGACACCACATATAGTCGGTTCAAAAATTAACTTAATTGTCTTTAAAATCATGAGGCTCATGATTTTATACCATTATTCCAGTCATGTCGGGGGAAAAAGGAAGTGACATGTCTAGGACAAGAGTCCTGCCATTGCTCTAAGACAGTTCCAGATTGTACTAATGTATTTTCTGGCATGGACTTTTAAATGCAAGTAGTATAGGCATAATTTAGCTCTCAACAAAATAAAAGGTTAAGTTCCTGGACTCAACAGTATTTATGAAAGCCATCTTTCTGGAGACTATGATGTTTAATACTGCTTGTCTGCAGAGAGATATTGGGACTACTGTGAAAATCTATTGATTTTTTTTTTTTCCAAAAGTGCAATAATAGCTGACAGACCCCTATGGATAACAATGTTTTTTTAATTTGTTAATGCTTTTGCACAGCAGAACTGCATCCTATCTCAGCATGATTGGAAGTGAACACTTTTCTTCCTGACTATGATCCTCTTCTTGGTTCCTACACATCTGCAGATCAGTTGATTGTTTTTTTCCCCTTTTCTCAGGTGCTCATACTTCTGAGAAGGAAAGATTTGGTTATGAGAGCTTCCAGGCTCCAGGAACAGGGCAACCAGCTGACAGTACAGCAGTAATGTGGTTTTCCTGTCCCAGTGACCTGCCTGGGACTCAGTTGCCCCACAAGGATTCTGTGCTGCCAGCTGGGGCTGCAGCTGCTCTGGATCCATGGCAGCCAAGCACAGCTCTCCCAGACTCTATTGCCATGGCACTGTGGGGAACCACAGAGGCTCCAACCCCTTCACCACACCCTCACTAAATACACTCCAGTGTCAGCCCCTGCAGACCTCCTCTCAGCCATGGTCACTGCCCTGGCTGGCTCAGGAGTGAGTGACCTGGACATGCCAGGGCATCTGTTTCTTCTCCACTGAAAGAGAAGGGGCAAAGGGGAGTTTTAATCTTTGACATTTGCAAAAAGTCAATTTTGTCAATGGTATTTTGTAGAACTAGAAAAACCAATTTATGTTATGCAAGTCTTCCTAACTTCCTAAGAATTTTAACATTCATCATACACGAAGACCAGCTGTCTGAAAGCCTTTTTTTTTTAAATTAATAGAGAGGAATTACTCTACCATTACAATCCATTCTTCTAACTCCAATGGATATATGGCTCTGCAGCTGCTGTTTCCTGATTGCATTTTGTGGATGCTATCAAAACAAAACTCCTATCCTCCCATTTATTTAGATTTTCAGTTCCAGAAGGGGTAGACTTCAGCTTACCAAAGGACTTGGTTATATGTGCTACTCAAAAATCCAGTTTAATGTGCTTCGTTTTCTAGGAAGTGTGCATTATCTATATCTGTAGCTGCAGATATGCCTGTCTACATATAAGAATGATAAAATGTCATTGGATATTGTGGTGAGATAACACTTTCCCAACACTACGCTGCCAGTCATTGTTGGATGTGAAGGTACAGGACCATTTACTGCAGCTCAGACCAGATGAGGCCTAATAAAGAAGCAGGGGGGGAAATACCCTTGTGTTCAAAAAAATTTTTTTAAATGTTGAGGACTGGGAAAATGTTAAATGGATGGTTCAATTGTTTCTTATCCCTTTCATAGAAGTCACTCTTTTGGGAATTGCCTGATACCTGATTTCACTTGCTGCTGCTCCTGTTTGCTGCATATGTATTCCTAGCTGACACTGGGATCAAGCTACACTGGCTGCCGAAGTAAAGTGGAAGGTAGAAAAGTTGTTTTATTTTTGTTTAACATTTCAGAGGAAAGACAGGGATATTTTGGAAATTTCCAAATAGAACTCTAATGATTGTGTATTTACTTTTTATTTATAAAGCATTCTCCCACTATTGCTTTAAGAAAGGATGACAGATTTATATGGCACAGGAATAAGAAGTTCAATAGCTGTGTTGATTTAATTCTCTATTGCCAAATTACAATTTGTTGTGCTTTGATCAGTGTAAAGAGTAGGGAGCACAGTTATTGACTTCATCCAGGCAAATAGATATAAATATAAAATCTCCAGTGTACAGACTAATCTTTGTGCAACTCAGAAACTAGAGGAAGGCCTTGTTACAGTCCTAGCATGATTCTGTTTGCCATACAGAGTGAGTAGAATTTGATCTGGAAAGAATAATTACTAAATAAACATTTAATTTCTATATAAACAACAATCAACGATATAGGAGTTAAATATAGTTATAATTCTGAAAGAATGGAAGGAATAGAAAATAAACAGCAAGTAGGAAGGAAGATAATAATAAATTGAAAAAAAAAAATTAAGCCAGAAGTAATATTTCAAGCTGAAACTATGTGACTGCTTTCTTATCCTTTTATACTATTTGGCTATATCACATGATATAAATAAGATTACATATTACAGTGATGCAAAAATTTGTGGACAGAAAGAGGGCGAAAGCTATAAAAGTCTGTAGGACTACATAATTGTGTTCTGACTGTAGATTTAGTTAACTTTTTCCTAAGTTTATATACTAAGATTAGTCATAAATATTTTTAAAGTATTTAAAACATTTTAAAAGCTATTTTAATATCTATTGTTCCAGCAGTATCTATTCTGTAGTATTTGTACTCCATTAAGTGACATATTATAGGGTTTTAGAAGATAATAATCTGCAAAATGCAATAGTCAGTGTCCAGGAAGAAGCTATTAAAGTATATTACTACTGAAAACAAAGAACAACAGGTTACTAGGAACTAGATGTTAGCTTCTCCCTTTCAAGATTTTTTCTATTACCCACTGGCATGTAATAAACTCCTTAGCAGATAATGGCCTGGAGAGGAAGGGTCTCAGAATTATAACGCTGTGATAAAAAATAAGTCAATGATTCTTCAAAATAAAAGAACTGCTTTCACTTTAAAGACTATCTAGAAATGATGCATCTTGAGGGAAAAAAATGCACAATGACTGCTTATAACCAACCATTTGTAAAAATAATAACTTTATTTTTCAGTCTATAGAAGCTGTATTCAAAAGCCTATTGGATAAAAAGTCTTAGTGGAAAAAAAGAAATAATCACCAGCTCTAACTGGGGACAGGTATTACAGCTTAAAACTCAAAGCAAAGGCTTTGTATAATATATATATATTTATATATACTTTGCATTTTTGTTGTGAACTTAGGGAAGATATCTGTGATTTAAATTTGGAAGGAAAACTACTGGTCTGGTTAAAAAGGAGAAGGAGAGAAGGGAGATGCAGAAAACGTGTGTGTATTTGCATGTTTACACACATAGAATGACAGAATGGGTCAGGTTGGAAGGGACCACAGTGGGTAATATCTGATCTAGCCTCCCTGCTCAAGCAGGGTCATCACAGAGCACATGGCACAGGATTGCATCCAGACAGTTCTTGAGTATCTCCAGAGAGGGAGACTTCACACACTCTCTGCGCAATCTGTTCCAGTGCTTGGTCACCCACACAGTAAAGAAGTTCTTCTTCACGTTCAGGTGGAACTTCCTGTGCATCAGTTACTGCACATTGCCTCTTGTTCCATTGCTCTGCACCACTGAGCACAGCCTGGAAACATCTCTGTGGCACCCTCCTATTAGACACTGACAGACATTGATAAGTTCCTATCTCAGTTGTCTCTTTTTGAGTCTGAACAGACCCAGCTCCCTCAGCCTGTCCATGTAAGAGAGATGCTCCAGTCTGTTCATCATTTTTGTTGCACTCCTCTGGATCCATTCCACAAATTCCATGTCTCCTGTCCTGAGGAGCCCAGAATTGGACACAGCACTCCAGATGTGGCCTCACCAGAGAAGAGGGGCAGGATCACCTCCTTTGACCAGCTGGAATGTTCTTCCTAATGCACCCCAGGTCACCATTGGCCTCTTGGCCACAAGGACACTGCTGGCTCATGGACAGCTTGGCATCCACCAGGATTCCCGGGCCCTTCTCTGCAGAGCTGCCTTCCAGCAGGTCACCCCAGCCTGTCCTGGTGAAAGGGGTTATTCCTCCCCAGGGGCAGGACCCTGCATTTGCCTTTGTTGAATTTAAAAATAATCCACTCTGCCCCTCCCCCTCCATCTGTCAAGGCACACTTGTGCATGTTTATTTGAAAGCTGTTATACCTTTCCAAAGCAAGCAGGTCAGCTATAATGAAGTGCAGTAAGCTTTTGCATTTTGTTAAAGGAAGAGAAAAATTTCTGATGTCTTTCCATTTTCTTTTTCTTTCCACTATCATTTGCTTAGATAAGGAAGGCTTACTCTGTTCAGAAATGTGTTGTATATTCAGGGGTGCCATCACTGTGAGAATAAAGACATAACTATGGATAAATTCAGGCTGGATGAAAATGACATAAAATGACAAGCCAGAGTGAAAACTGGCTGAGGAAATCAGAGATAGGTTGTATTGGATAAATAGAGTGAGGTGGAAACAATCAAGGCAAGAACAATGACCCTCAAACCCGTTCCAGGGAATAAGCCAACCTAGGAATAAGTAGCAATGCATCTTGCAAAGATATTGCAAACTATGAGTCAAAGAGCTAAGGAAAAATATTTTCCTAATCACATCCAGAAAGAGACATTTAATGATATTAGAAAACAGTCAAAGTTGGCACTGAAATAATCTCAACAGTAATTATTTAGTAAATGATATGTATTTTATTATAGTTTTATGACAGTTAATACTGATATGTTTTAAGTAGTCTGTCTCACATTTATTACTCATTATATATTCTGTGTAATTCCAAAGTACAGGTTGCAACAATTTGGGTAATGAAAATGATATTCTGGTTTTGTACACTGGGCATGATTTCCTACATGTAACAGATGAAAGAATATTATAATATATGCATGTATTTCTGCCCGATGCAAGAAATATATGCAGCCGTAGAACTTTCCATCCACAAAAAAATGCTACTAATCACAATCAAGTCAGAGCAACTAAACTAATTTAGCTTTTACAGCTATACACGCCACTAGGCTTGAAAGCCATATTTGTTTGTTTTACTTTATCTTGGGGCACATAAAATCATGGTATTTGACAGCACGGAATAAGGGACATTAAATCAGGTTTTATGCTGTTGTTAAGAAACCCATAGAGAATGGGATTCAAGCAGCAGGACATCATACCCAACAAATGGCATATGCAATATACTAATTTAAAGTGCCTGTTGGAAATGAGAGTGGCATTAAAATCTGTGACAATGTGGAAAAGGTGAAGAGGCATCCAGCTGAAGCCAAAAACTAGTATTAGCACTGTCAGTCTGCAAAAAACCCTCCTCGATCTTGTCTTAATTCTGATGATGGACTGGGATACTGTAATCATATTCTGGATCTCTGTATTTTCTTCGGGTTTCATTTCAAAACAGATAGGGATCCCAGGGATGAATTTACTGGAGGAAAAGAGCTGGCTTTTTTCTGTGTCAGAGGTTTCTGGGAGATCTTTGGAATGAGTATCCTGATGATGCCTTGAAATAGCTGGCATCACACTTGAAGTCTTTCTGCTGTATTTTCTGTGATGCCTTCTGCCAAAGGCATGGCTCCACCTGGAATATCTGGAGAGTTGAACCTGCGGGCCAGTGCTCTTAGAGGGATGAATAGTTAGGTTTATCATCTCCTTTTCTTCAAACTTGTTTTCCTTGTTTGACAGCCTAGCACCTATGCTCCTGCAGACACTGGTGTGACTGGCGGTCAGGCACGCCAGCGGCAGGATGTACTGCATGAACAGCAAGGCTATCGTGAAGGCGATCCTGTAGGAATCGGAAGGCCATGCCTCGATGCACAGCAGCCTGTTCTCCAGTCCCTCTAAATTCAGAGTTTTGCTGAGGTCCACAGTTTTATGGAAAACTGGCAGAGGGGAGCAGATTGTGAAGCCAAATGCCCAAATGATCCCTATTAAGAAATAGCCTTGTTTTGCTGTGAGATTGCTGGAGAGGGGATACTTTATCATACGGTACCTGACTGCAGCAATAGATATTAACATCAAAGTTGAAACAAGGACTGACGCACATTGGAGGAAGGGCATTACATGGCACATGACAGTGCCAAACATCCATTGGTCAAGCAGGACGGATGTCAGCGTGAAAGGTGAACAAAACAGCACAACCAAGATGTCAGAAAAGGCCAAGTTTCCAATGAGAATGTTTATTACTGTCTTCTGCTTGCACTTTAGTAGGGCTGTTAGTATAAGCAGATTTCCCACAAAGCCAGCCAGACTTATAAGTGTGTACAGCCCAATAAGAAAGTACTGCATGTCATCAACACTACTCTTATAGTCTTCCCAGGCAGAAAAATTCTTTGTTGCAGCAGAAGTGTTCTTGGTATGTGTCCTGTTGTTATGGTCTTTGAATCCTAAATCCATTTTACAGTCCTGCTTAGAATGAGAAAGGCATTAATTAGCATCTGAAGAAATGATGATATTGCTGTTAATCAGAATGTAAAAATACATAAATTTACTTTGTATCACCTCAATGCAAATAAATGACTAGTGATGTTAGTCTACTGTGAGGCAGATTCTGCATAAGTTCAGGTCAACATGAATTAGCTAAGTAGGTTTTATCATTTGGTGTTCAGCAGTCCTAGGCCTCCTACCTAGTGCTCATGTGGGAGAACGGCAATTTACAGGTCTGCATTATGATGCTGCCTTTTAGCTGTGTTTTGCTACAGAACATATTGTCAGGCTTTCCATGAGGGAACAGTTAGCTACAAAAGCAATACACCTCAAGTCAGTAAGATTACTCATGTGAATAAGAGCCTATTGATATGAGTAAGGAAATTACAGTCACCATCTGGGCCGATGGCTAATCATTATGTCATTGCAAATTACAAAGAAGGCACCTGAAAATGCATATGCTAACAACTGCAGTAGTATTTCTTACCTTGCTAGTGGAGAACAAACACAAAATAGGTGAGAGCTTTCAAAAAGGATCAGGAAATCCACTGTCAGTAATCCAAGATGGGATCCCTAATATGGTGTGTGTAGAAAACATCATCTACTAAGTGCTGAATATAGTTTAACTGTGTTCAAGCAGAAAGGAAGACTAAAAAACACCTAAAGTAATTGGATGTAAAATAGATAGGACAGTGTTAACTGGAAGCAAACTCCACACAGCCATTTGAAAATTCAGTGAACTGCTACTTAGGCAGCACAGAATCATCTAGTGTTAAACCTAGCTCAGCACAAAGTTATTTTGCCTACTGAATCTTCATAGATTAGTCTTCACTTTAGAACAAACAGAAAGACATGACAATTCAGTTCAAACCTCCATTTATCTTAAAAACTTGCATGTACTAGAGTTTAAAAGTCAAAATTCTCCAGAGTGCCAATGTCCTGTACAAAACTGCTTAATGTTTAGAAATCTTACATAAGAGAAAACAGAAAAGATCTACAAATCCAAAGCATACATAAATAGAGCAGAAGGCTATACCTGTCACCTAAAAAAGCCAGGGCTCTTCAAGACTGTAGCAACCCTCAGTGAGCTGTACCATGCTGACATTTTCTAAGTGCAATATTATTTGGTTCCCTTCACACATGCAGATGTGCTCCTTCCTTCAAATCACATATGTTCCTACTGTTATGGTTTGAGCCAGAGGAAAGCTCAAACCATAAAACAACCTGAGAATGTTCACTAACTGTATTGTGATTTGAAGGTCCTCCGTCTAGAAATATACAAAGATATTGCAGATAATACGTTGGAAAGAGGTGAAAAGAAGTCAGCCTTCTCAATTTGCCTCAATGTTAAAGTGCTTTTTAAGAGCTAAAACAGAATTAAAAACTGAATACATGAAATTAGACAACTTAAATATCATAATTATGTGCATGTGAGCAGAGAAGCATGAATGCATATTATTTCTGTTCAGTTTCTTCTATTCTTTAATGAAATGGTGGAAAACCATACAATAGACAAATAGTGCTACCTGAGACTACATTTGCCTCTAAACCAACTTTAAAGGAGCAGACTAGAGATTCTGTAAGTGATATACTCTCTCTATTTCTACATTGATATTAGCAGAAGTTTTCATTTTGGTGGGCTTCTTTTTATACAACTCTTAGCTGATGAAGTAAATAGGTTTTTACTTCATTTTTCTGAGCCAATTTCTGAGTTGCTAGTAACCAACTGAAAATGGTATGATCTGTGCTCCACAGTGACTTCCCAAATCTGCTGAAATTTCTTTCTATTTCCTAAATGTAACACTACATAACTTTTTCTGCATAACCTTTGCCCTGGATAAGGTAATAATATAATAATAATAAGATAAGAATAAGACCAAGGAACAAAATTTTATGTAGTGTTATGTTGTAACATGTTTAATAAATTATTATTTACTAAATTCTTCTTGAAGGTTTAAGTGAAAGATTGTTGCCAGGTTCTGTGGATTTCTACACCTCCACGTAAAGCTCTTGCAGTATGGATTTAGCAGAAGGGTTCATTGTGTTTTTAATACAAATTGTGTCTTGAAAAACAAAAAGTGAATATGCAGGTCTTCTGAAGTAGACATATTTTGTTGAGCTGCATCAGTACTGAAGAAGTTTAGCAGGAGTGCCTCTGAAGTCAGCATGGGCTTGCCAGCTCCATTTCTTCTGTGCTAGGGCTGCCTTCTGGCTCGGGTGAGAGACGAGCTCTTCCCTACCACATCTCCTCATTTCCATGAGGAAGGAGCACTGGAAGAAATCACAACATGACCTCTTCAGACCCTGGCTGGACACCCAGGGCACCAAAAAAGTCTGTGGTGCACAGAAACCCTTTCTGCACCATCTTCCTATAGTCACAGTTTCAGAGTGACAGCAAGACAGAGAGGGAAAGAATAACAGTATAATCTGCTGGTTTCAACAGACAGCTGCTGTGCTGACACAAGTTTCCTTTGCAAAATGCCCAAAGAGAATTTTATTTTAATTTTGGATGTGTAAAAAGAAAGCAGACTTTCCCCCCTAATTTCAAAACAAGTGGGTTCTTTGAGCTTTCTGAGCTTTTTCTCCTGCTCAAAAAGAACCCAGTTGCTGTCAGTCTGGGCACCAGCAGCAATAAAGATGCAAAGAGAAGTTTTCCTCCCATATCATTGATCTCTAGTCCCCAAACTCATCTTAGCATGCCACTGATTTCACAGCGCTGTGTGCACTTATCAGCATTTATCTTCCTGCTTTAACAGCTGCTTCTATTCTCAGAGGTTCGCTCACCCTCCCTCGTGTTGGTTGGTCAATCCTGGTGCAGCACATGGCCGTAATTTTCAGGGAAATGGAAATTGCTTAAAATCCCATTGTGGAAAATAGAATTAAGTAATACAGCCTCTTTTCAAAACCTTCACCTCATATTTGAAGTGTATTTCTAAACTAAACGCACAATAGTGCCAGGGTGGTCTTGCACCTGTTTTCAAAGCTCCAATTTAGTTAATCTGAAGGTACCTGCTGGGGGTTTTCTGGCTGTCAGCTTCAAAAGTTGGATCACTTTCACCTCCTGCATCTATCAGTGAAACAGCTGAGGTCCCCGTTCTCTAGTGCTGGTCTGCACACCGCACATTCATGATTGTGCTCAGCTACACCTGCGGGAGCTCATACCCGTGAGCTCTGTGTGGGCTTGCCTAGGTCTCCTGTAGTTTCAGTGGAATGCTTGAGGCAGGAGGGTAGGCTGCTCAAAGCAGTAGAGACTGCAGTTTTGTGGCAGGATCCAAGGTAGATTTGAATATTTACTGTAAGAGTCAAATTATTGCAGTTAGCATTTAGCTGAGTTAAATTAGCACAGGTTATCTGGTGCCTCCAACATGTTTAGTATCTTATACTTAACATCATTTTTTCACTTCAAGCTATCAGTTAAATTACAAAATCTCTAAATCATAATTTAGGACAGCTAATAGGCTGGATATTTCTATTTCTCTATATATTTAAGGGGAAATTTTCAAGAACACTAAAGTTAGGCAGGCAACCATCATCCTCTAAAGACAATTGGTTTTTCCGGAAATGTTCCTTCAATTAGATGAGATACTTATATTAGGGTTTATTCATGGACAAGAGCTTATATTCCACAATATTAATACCTATTAAGTTATCTCTGACTGGCTGGTCCTTGTACAGTCCAGTCAGTTCAATCCTTGCAACGGGGCAATTAATCTTTATAGCTGTGAACGATTTATGGTCTTGGATGACCTTTCTCTATGTTAAAAGAAGAAAAAAAAAAAAACAGCCGAAAAACCCCTCCAAAAAACAAAACCCCCCAACCTCATGGTTAACACATACAGGGAGGAAGCACATTGTGTAAATTCATATGAAGTACAACCTTTCTGCCCTCATAATACTGGAGAAGTATCAAGACTGCACAGAAAAAGTCAGAGAAGGTTTTTAAGCATCTACATAGATGTAAATAGTTAATACAAGTGGCCATTACTGCACGACCACCTATGCTTTAGGAAAGCACTGAGCTGTGTTGTTACAACCTGAGAAATAATGCCCTCACATCAATACAGACTGAGATAACATCTGAGACAAAATCCGAAACCACTGAAGTGTTGCATTTGCTACACAAGCTAAGGATGAAAAGCTGCTGATTCTCATGTTCTTGTTCATAATGTGCAACAGCAAAAACTAGCCTGAGAACCTAGAAGAATTCAACAGATTGAAATTACTTCAGAAGTTGAGAAAAAAGGATTTTTGTACACATTAATGGTATACCTATTTCTCGATCTCACCAAAATAATTGCAACATTATCCCAGAAAACAAGAATACAACTTCCCAAATTATGCCAAAGCCAACTAATAAGATTGTATGTCCAGCTCCAAGGAAATGCTATGGAACATAATAGGCTAATTGCTGGCCAGAACAGAAAACTTGAAACGCCTCGCTACATTTTTTTTTTCCAGGGAGCACAGCAACTCCTGGCTAGCAGAAGCACCAAACCACCCCAACACGGGAACGACTGTTATTTTTGCCCTTCCACGCCTCCCTTGGGAACCACTGCGCACCGCCCCGCGTCCGAAACCGCGCGCCCGTTCTCAGCCCGAGCCCCGGGCGCCCCGCGGCCGCCGCGACACCGTCACCCCCGGGGCTGATGCGCTGCCTCCATCCCCGCGCANCCCGCGGCCGGGAGCCGGGCCCCGGGGCTGGGGCGGCCGCCGTCGCTGCCGCACTCGCCGCCCGCTCGGCGGGGCCGGGGCTAGGGCTGCAGCGCGGGCGCATTTCGGGAGGCCGCTCCGGGCAGCCCTGGAGCCCGGTATTTCAGCGCTGCACGGTGTGACAATCAGAGTTTCCATGGAAATGCGGCGAGACGGTAAATACACCCCGCGCTCGCCGGTGCTTAGGGGATGCTCTCAGTGCCTCACCCGGCACTCAGGGCACGGCGTTTTGCGAAGGTGAAACGCGCTGTGAGCCTCGGGACGTAGCGAGGTGCGAGCACAGACAGGCAATCACAGAACGCTCAGCAGAGCTCCCCTCGCTTCGGCTGGAGCAGAGCTCCGGAGATTTTTTATCCCTGCTGCTCAAATATCCTTTAATTTTCATTTTAGAAGAGGTGGAAGGCGATGGTTTTTCGCCAGTTTTCCTTGCTGAGCTGAGTTCGGTTCTTACAGAGCAAAATATCTGAAAGGTGGTTTTAATTTTATCTGAGCCATCCGTGGGAAAGCAGGGCATTTTCTTATTTGAGCAATATTTTAAAGCCTAAAAATTGTTGGGTATGCCATAGTACAAAGCATGAAAAGACAAACTCTGCTACTCTCACCAGCTGTTATCTTCTAGCACAAGAAGAGTCATTGATCATAGTCCTGTTACAGAGCTACCGGAGAACTCAGTGACATGCGGGTCCCTGGGAGCACAAGTGGCAGAATCTGACACAGAAATGTAATGACTTTCCCATTTGCCAAGGTGCTACTTTGACAGTTGATATTAAAACAGCACTGCAGAAAAGCTGTCCGTATAATTAGCCTGTAGAAGACTGTACCACACAAAGACAAAACAGCTGGATCAATCACATTGTAAAATAACCTTTGAAAAGTCCAGGTAGGTTCCTTATTTAACTTGGGCATTGGGAAAATATTCATTGAGCCATCCAGGAGCAAATCATCTTCAGCAGATGAGCTCAGGATGGCAAAGAAGATTTTATCCTATCTTCTTTTGAAGATTTCATCCCATCTTCTTTCGCCTGCTTCTGCATAATTCACCACCCACTGCTGGTGAATCACTGCATGTGCAAGTGGAGCACAGGGAGCTGCCAGGTGGAAGTGACGTGCCAATCCATCTCATCGTATTAACACAACTCTCCTGTTAGTCACTACGGAGAACAGAATTAATCCTTTTTAGGTCTGAGCAGCTGTTCTTAGCATTTTTGACCATCTTCCCACCTAACACTGATGGTTTTGAAGCCTTTCACGCAGATTTTTGACCTATAGATAGAGACCCACTATGGCTCCAACACATGATGGGTGCAATTAACACTTTCCCTACTTCTGTTGTTCGAGGAGAGCTTCCCACATTGCTGGCCCCACTGCTTGAAGTGGAAGGTCTCTCCTGGAAAAAGTGAAGTTTTTAAGACACTACATCTTACTGTGGAAACTGTTGGCTACAGCAGACTGATATAACGTGTTTAAAAAGAAGTCCAAATTTGCTGGCCGAGCCCAGTGGGAAATCAAAGTTTCTTATATTGCACAAGTGTGATTTATGTGGGATGCCATTGTACCTTCATAAAGGTACAAACAGCCTACCATTATGTAAAGCCATTTCTAAGGTCACCTAGTACAATTTCCCAAGGAGCCTCCAGAAAATGCATGCTTCTTAGCAGGAGTAGTCAGTAAGACAAGTATTCCTTCCTCAAAGCAGTTCTCTCTAAGAATAAAACATTCTACTTTTTTTTGTTGGTTGTCTTATTTCAAGAGGGCTCATCAGCCAGTAATGTATTGGCAGGTGTGTGATTGTTTTATTCCCCACAGACCTGTAAATAACACCAGGTTTTCCTCAATGTTTTCCTGTACATTTCATTCCTGATACTTGCACACATCAGAGACAATTATTATTCAGACCATTATAATTTTTTCCTTTCCACTGTCTGTATACCACTGTCTTGTCAGTAATACCACTGAATAGTGAAATCAATAATCTAGAGATAGAAAAGGTATGAGAGATATCAAATGTCAGGAGTGACAGCAGATCATAGTACAAGTTCCCTAGAAACCAGCTACCACAGGGTTGTTGAAACCATAGAGGAGTCTTCGAGGAAGTAAGAGATGATGATGATGATGATGATGATGATGATGATGATGATGGTGAAAGACACCTCCTCTGGAGGAGCTGGGGAAAAAATGGTGCATCAGAGAGAGAAGGCTGGGATTCCTGAGTCAGAAGGACACAATAGAAAATACAGGAGAAAACTCTGAATACAAATTAGTTTTGTCATGTTTCTTACCATAGTCTCAAATGCGTCTTTCTTTTGGGAGAGTCATTCCAATATCTTAGAAAATTTTGTCTCTAAAGGCAAACTGTGGAAGATATGAAGACTCAAAGCTCTAACGGAAATCCATGAGAACTGATAAATGCCACAAAACCAAAGGTCTAAAGCACTTAATATCCAATTCTGCAGCATGCAGTCAATCATCAAAATCAAAGTTTGCTCTGAGACAAAGTCTAATGTTATTGTAAAATCTGCTACCAATGGAACACCTATCCGTGGGCAAAACAGTATAAGTGGTAGGACAGAGCTACTACAGAATTTGAGAGATTTTGTGAGATACACAGAAAGTATTTGTGCTGTTTAAAATTCTTCACCCAACCACTTCATGCCCAGAAAAATTCTAATAGAACACTATTAAAAATACCACTAATATCTGGCTTCTGTATGGTCCATCCCTTCCACAGATTCTTAGCTTGCATAAAGCAGCAAGCCTTGGACTTCTGAGAAGGTGGCAATGGTTGGAATGTCTTTGCATTGAAAGGCAGAACACCTGATGGTTAGCTAATAAAATACTTCCAAGGGTGAGCCTGTAATTAGTAAGTTTTGTTTCCTAATGTGTCATCACATTTTTTTGGCTGGTATTATACACATTGATCTGTCTGGATGTTTATGTCTGGCGCCTATTTCTGCTTCATCTGAAGTCAGATGAGAGCTTGTGTATGAGTGTACAGGCGTTTGAATCCTGAATGGACACAGTGGGGTGGCCATAGCAGAAAACATGACTTACTATTTTAGTCAGGTGGACATAATTTAGGTTACAGCTCAAGCAGCCTTTAAGCAATATTTCATGTGATCAGGATAGATTTACCCTAATCAGCTTGGCTGTATTGTTGAAAATGGAACTGTAGCAGCAAGACTGTCAGCAGAGATGAACCACATAATCATTCGTCCAGCTTTTCTGGGTTTGTGACATTAGCAGTCAAATGAAGTATTGTTATATTTGGTGTCAGATGCACTTATGTCAGAATAAACATGTTCTTAGCCAAAGAGAGAATTTGCTGCAATTCAAATTACACTCAACAGCAAAAGGCCTATTTAGTCTATTGATGACAGACTTTTGCCCCAAGGACCATGAGCTCCCTTATCTTTGAACAGACTAGTGTGAAATGCAAGTATTTCAATGGCACTGATGTTCATTATTAGAATATAAAAACAATAAAAAATAAAGTTAAAAAACCCTTCAGGGAGTGTTTCCATTTATTTCCATAGTGACTTCAGTTTGTTTTATACAGAACAGAATATACAAATGACCCTCCTGGTGTTCTTTCACTTACTGGATTTTAAATTTTAGAGAGGGATTGCATTGCCTGAACACACGAAAATACATTGCAATGAAAGTGACAGCTGCATTTTATGAAATCTTTTCTATTTTTGAGTTTTGCAGTGAGAAAGAATTTAAATGGATTTACATCTTAGTCTATTTTTTCTATATGTTTTTTAAAAAACATCTCGTTCCTTTCTCAATACTTTTCCTTCAAAGCATTTCTGTATTCTTTTTCTCAGGCTGTTCTATTTCCTTCATTGAAATACCTGTGTTCTGTTTATTGCACTTGCTCTCTTTTTGCAATGTCATGCCTTCACACAAACACATGCACACAAAGTCTTCCAATCCAGGGTGCCTTTGATGTACTGAAAAATTTATTCCCTGAAAGAGGATAATCTTTAACACAATGGTTGTCTTACTACGCCAGTGTTCTCATGTCCTGACAGTCATCATCAACAAAATAAGAGCTATGAGGAATTGACATCTTCGTGAGTTGGAGCTCCAGATAGAGACCATCAGCTTGGCATTGAGATTGGAGATGCACAGAACAGCCACGACTTGCTAATGCCTGATTTTCCTAAGGAGCATATCTGATGCACAAAATGTATTTTATACAGCTACAATGGAAAGTTTGAAAAGAGTCAGTATCTGTTTATTAGAGTGATCACTTTTTAGTGTTCACATGTATTAGTGCTCACATGCATGTGAAATGCTTCAGAGAAAACTGATACAGCTCCAACTGATTTAGTCATCTGAGGTGGACACACAACAGCAGGGTGAAGCAGAAAGCTTGTAGCAAGGCTGGGGTTGTAGCCTGTGTGCACACACATATACACATATATATATGTATATGTGTGTATGTATGTATATGTGTATATATATGTGTGTGTTTATGTACATACACTTATGTGTAGCACCTGTGTTTGCAAGACTCAGGGACCGAGGCAGTCCTTTCCATTGCCCCTCTACACTGTTCAAAGCCTGACCTTGTATCTCTCTGCAGTGTGAATAATCCTATGAATATTGGTTGTAATCACTGTGAGTTCAGGTCACTGAGTGACACATAGGCTCTATCTTCGATCTTTTATAGGTAATTATTGTATTTGCATGGTATAACAGAGGCATTGTGAGGTTTGCTATGCCCATGTTTATGCAATGTTTGAAAATCATATATGTATTAAGCATTAAAAAGTGAAGTATTATGAATCACTTCATTTGCTGCTGAAATGGAGATCCTCATGACTAATGACAAAATGGAGGAGAAAGAAGATCGTATGTATCTGAAAATTCAGACATTTCTGAAAAATTGGCATTTTGCTAGAATAGTAAATGAATGGCACTGTGGTACATTATTTGAATCTAAATCTAGAATAGGATGGTGAGAAACAAAGGCAAAATTCACAACTCCCTACATCCCTGTCTTCCCAGGCTCAACATCACTCTTGCCTCCCAACTGCTTTATATTCCCACCCCTCTGAGTGGTGCAGGGGGACAAGTTCTGGTCAGTTCATCACCTTTTTTCTCTGCTGCTCCTCGCTCCTCATGATATTCCCCTTTCTCCAGCATGGGTCTTTCCCATGGGTTGCAGTCCTTCAGGAACAGACTGCTCCTGTGGGGACTCCTCTCTGTGGACCACAGTGTGGATATCTGCTCCACCATGGTCCTGCATGGGCTGCAGGGGAGTACCTTGGGTCACCATGGTTCTCACCACAGGCAGTGGGGGAGAGGAATCTCTGCTCTGGACAGCAGTGGGTCCATTTTGGAGTCAGATGAAAACGGTTCTGTTCAACGTGGGAGTAGTTTTCTCACAAAAGCCACCCCTGCAGCTCCCCAGCTTGCCATGTAAACTCAAGTCTCTTATTCTGAACTGGTCTTAAAAATGTATCTCTGCCTTGGATACCTGTTGGCAGAGTACAACAATTCTGTATCACAGAACACTTATTTTAATTTTTAAATAGCCATCTTGACCATATGGGTAAGAACATTGCAGGGAAGCAGGGAAGTAGTGGGAACATCCTGGCATAATAAAAAAAGGCTTTTTCCTCTGCCTAGTGATACATCTATTGTCCTTAAAAATATCTTTATTGAACAGCTCTTTTTTTTTTTTTTTTGTAGTGTAGATATGTCATTCCACATCCATAGCAATGAGAGATCTCAGTTGTACATGTCCAAGAGTGTCACTGCTTCAGACAGAAATATGGTCTTTATGAGACCTTCAGCTTGGATCCCTGCCTGAGCGTACCTGCTTTTGCTCTGCTCAAAGACACGCATGCTAATGACCTACATAGGACTGAAGTTCTTGAGAGGCAGGATATACAGCCTGCACTTTCCTTCTGGCTGCTGTGCTTAAAATGTCAGCAGCACCACGGCTACTGGCTAATAACAACCTCACAGTGTGCCTGCAGTTGTCTTTCTTACACCGAGGACTGCAATTACAACGCAGTTGAGCTGAGCTCCTGTAAATATAGTGTAAACATCAGCCTTATTCTGGGTTCTGAAATTTTCCTGTGCGGCTTCTTCTACAAAAAATGTCACAGTCATTGACTCTGTGCAACTAGTTTTTTTAGCTATAATTAACCTGGTTTCTCAATTGAGAGTTATTCATGACACAACAGTGTTGCCGTATAATAGGTGCATGCCTGAGGGTAAGAATGTGAGAGCATGCAACTCCTTACACAGGAAAATTCAGTCTGGTACCTTGGACAAATTAGGGAACTTCTGTTTTCCAAGAAATACAAACTCCTATTACAGTCTGCAGGTTTTGTCAAGGCATTTTCAAAGTGTTGCTTACGTTTATCTGGGTAACTTCTCACAGACTTCCCAATTTACTGTGTCTTCTATGTGCATTGCAGTAGATCAGGGCAGTGTTTTTTGTGAGTGAGACAGCAAAATGTTTCAGGAACTTGACATTTCTTATTGGTAGAGTCACAGCCATGATAAATCCAGACCAGAAGCTAGCTGTACTGGTTCAAAAAGCCAAACCCCAAACTTTGTAACTTGCTCCTTGCACTTGAAATCGCTTCATCGTCCCCTTTCTAAACAGTTTCTGTTTCCAGCTTTAGTTTGGCCACAAGATGGCGATAACTTGCAGACAAAATGAAACAGGCAGACCGATTTGAAACTGTCTCCCTTTCCGGAGCTTCTCCCTGCGCTCTGCCCCCAGCCCCCCTCTTTTGTTTCAATATTTAATTGCATTTCTTTCGGAATTACTAGGCAACCCACCCCCAGATGTGCAGTTTAAAGGTGATGTGCTTGCAGTGTGATTTTCAGGATCTACTCCGTAGAGCACCATCATGTGATGCTGGGGTAAGGTGGAGTTCAGCTTTAAGAGGGAGTCTCCAGCCTTCCTCACCAATCTTTGGGATCTGACTGGAGAAATACCAAAGAATCCTTCTCCTTTCCCTGCTCCTTCTCCATCCAGCCTCCTGGGCCAGCCTCTGAGCAGACCGAAGACAGGCAGAGCAGTTGCAAGGTAAGTTTCCCCCGTGGCTGCTTTTCCATGACTCTGGGTGGTTGTGTGCCGGTTAGGCATGCGTGTGCTTGCTGTCTCAGCTGCAAGTGACAAAATGCGAGGGAGGATTAGGTTCCAGGTAGAACTTCCGACAGCTGGGTGAACCATCAGCTTGGGCTGACAGCATTTTGTTCTTGCTTTTGAACAGCTCCGATACTTTCACTATGCATTTCCATTCGCCTCTCAGCACACTATTTCACCCTTTTTGTCGGTTGGTGCTAAACTTCTGATCAAAATCTCTCACGGAGAGTCGGGAGGGTGTGCTTGGTAGGGGAGTCCGTGCAATCAGAGGGGTCTGCAGAGCTGTGGGCTTTCCCCACGCCAAGCCATCACTCAGAGTGGAGAGGGATCTCCTTCGTGACTTGGGAGCTGGGGATTTAGGAGACAAGGAACAGTGCAGCTGTCCAGGAGATTGAACTTCATGCCCCTCTGTTGTCTGGTCCATTTTGCAGAAGGACAGGAAAGGACTCCTCATCGCTTGACAGCAGTGGGCTGGTTCCTAGATACACTCTTGCACACATCAGAGAGGTTGCATCTGCGCTATGGGAAAGATGAGGGAAGAAAGAGCAGTAGCATTTTCTGGTTTCGAGTTTGATATTAATAAATAAGCAAGAGCAGAGCTTGGCTAAGGGAGTAGAAAAACCAAGAGCATGAAGCCCTGGACACCTTATTGCTGGGGGCAGTTTGGTCCCAGCTGGTGAAAGAACCTGCCCAGTTCCCTCCTTGCAGAACATAGCTCCTTGCCTGCTCTTGCCATCATTCTATCAAGTCACAGGGCTGGAGTGCCCACCTCGTGCTATACAAGTGATGGTGGAGTGCATGATTAAATCCAGATGTTGATTTTCAGACTATGATAAAGTTACACTGTGGGAATTGAGGAGCCCTGGGCTCTCCACATCAGCCACACACTTTCCATTTGGGTAAAGCATCTACCCCTGGCTGTAGGTAAAGCACCTACCCCTGATGCTTCAAGGGATCTTGGGGGTGGAAATTTCTTTATTAGACCCTAAAACAGATTTGGTGGACTAGGAGATCTGGTAAATTTAGTTAGCAGAGGCAGAAGGTCTGAGATAATACTCAAGTGCATACCTAGATAGCTTGAAAACCAGAGTAGTCAAACAGACAGAGAAGCCTTTTGTCTGAAATCACTGCTGTTAACTCTCACAGTAAAATGTCACTCAGAGGCAAGCTACATCGCCTGTCACAGTTTCACGTAGCCTTATGCCCTTATGCTGATTGAAAGAGCCAGAAGAGCCAGCAGGGCTTAGCTCCTGACAGCAGCGAGAAGGCATGGCATTGGCACGGCCATCCTTTGGCTAACCCTCAGGAGGAGCCGGAGCTGCAAGCCCAGCCCTCACACGCTGGCTCTGCCCTAGGGAGGAGGCAGCCCCAGCTCTGGTGCCCAGCATGAGGCTGGTTAAAAGGGTGTTCGTCACCAGTAAGAGACAAAGACAATTCTTCTCCAGAGACTTAATGGCACAGAGATTTATAGCAAGTATCACTTAAGAACAAAAGCTCACCCATTCAGGGTAACTTCTAATGAAGTACGTTTTAGTGGGCAATGTTTTCACAGCTTTTCTGATAAATGCCATATGAAGTCGCATTTGAAACCCACTTGTGTGAATTTTAAGTGGCATTACTTTCATTACCGTAACCTAAGGTTAAGTGAGCAATAAATTTAGCTCATAGGAGTGGGCAGAAAGTTCCAGACTCAGTGTGGAATGCAGTGCCGCTAATGATGCCCAGATTCAGTGGCATTAATGGCAAGTGGAAGTAAAGGTATGTCAGGTTGTCAATTAATTGCTTTTTAATAGTTTATCAATTAATTTGATTTTATTTTTTAGTTTGCCTTCTGAACACATATGCTTGATTTTCGAATTTTTAAAATGCAAGGCCTTGTGAAGGGGTGGTTATTTAAGCATGCCTATTTCCCTTGCATGGCTAAAGAAATTTTCTGCAGTGTTTAAAATTTGCCGATTTTTTTCTTTTGTCTTGTATTCTTCTTTCTTTGCTGCACAGCCCTGCTAGCTAAGAGTAAGGTGTTCAGAGTTCCTGATTTACCTTTGACTCAGTGCCAGTGCTGCTGAGGGCACTTGACAGCTCAACATCAAGTGTACGTGTTACAGAAAAAAAAGAAGCAGCAATTGAGTCATTTTTCCACCCGTCACATTAGTCAGATGGGCTTTCCCCCCCTCCTCATGCGATGCCTGGATATAATTTCACTTAGAGCAATATAAGAAAGCAGACGTTTGCAGATTAAACTTGTGAAAAGGAGATGTAAAACATAAAGTGGAGGCTGCGCTGGTGGAAGGCTGAAATTGCTTCCCGGCTCGCTGTTCAGCGCGACTCGTGCCGGCGGGAACGGGCCGGGCAGGGCTCGTGTCCCCCCGCGCCGGCCGTCCTGCGCCTCGCTGCCGCCCGCTGCCCCCCTGCGCGGCCCCGCGGAGCGGAGCGAGCCCGGCGGGCGCGGGGCGGCTCCGCGGGCGCGGGACACGGGCGCCGTGCCCGGCGGTGACCGGCCCTGCTGCTCCCCTTCTCCGCAGGTGCTGCGAGGGAGACGCGGCGCTGAGGAGCGGGCTGGGCCCGGGCTCCGCCGCGGGGCTGATGGGCGCGTTCTGAACTCGGAGCGGTCTGGATGAACGCGGCGGCGGCGGCGAAGGTCGGCGGCGAGGTGGAAACAACATGAATAGCTCGGTTCTCGCCCCACTGGGAAACGTTTCCGGTCACCTGAATTTTTCGGAGATGAACTCGCAGATCTTGCAGTTTGAGGACGAAGACTGCCATGTGCCTTTGGCCATGGTCTTCACTTTGGCCTTGGCTTATGGGACTGTGATAATTCTGGGAGTCTCTGGGAATCTGGCCTTGATTGTCATTATTTTAAAACAAAAGGAGATGCGCAATGTTACCAACATCCTCATTGTCAACCTGTCGTTTTCTGATCTCCTAGTGACCATCATGTGTCTTCCCTTCACCTTTGTGTACACTTTAATGGACCACTGGATTTTTGGGGAGGCCATGTGCAAGCTGAACCCTTTTGTGCAATGTGCCTCCATCACCGTCTCGGTCTTTTCTTTAGTCCTCATTGCTATTGAGCGCCACCAGCTGATCATCAATCCCCGCGGCTGGAGGCCGAACAACAGGCATGCCTACATGGGGATTGCTGCCATATGGATTTTAGCCACAGCTTCCTCCTTGCCTTTCCTGATCTACCACGTATTAACAGATGAGCCCTTCAGAAATGTAACGTTTGATGAATATAAGGACAAATATGTGTGCTTGGACCTGTTCCCCTGGGACACTGCCAGGCTTTCTTATACCACAACGCTTTTGGTGATTCAGTACTTTGGACCACTTTGTTTTATATTTATTTGCTACCTGAAGGTAAGATAGAATCCTCTTGCCATGTGTACTTCGTTCTGTCTGATGATTGTTTATTCATGCAAAGATGACAGCGGTAGGTTAATTTATCCCATGTGTTTCTCTTTGTTGAACTTCCTGCAGATATACATACGGTTAAAAAAAAGGAACAACATGATGGACAAGATGAGAGACAGTAAGTACAGATCCTCTGAAACCAAAAGGATCAACATCATGCTGATATCAATAGTGGTCGCATTTGCAGTTTGCTGGCTGCCTCTCACCATCTTCAATATTGTGTTTGATTGGAATCATGAAATTCTCCCTGTTGCTACTTGCAGCCACAACCTGTTGTTCCTGATTTGCCACCTCACTGCCATGATCTCCACCTGTGTGAATCCTATCTTCTACGGGTTTCTCAATAAGAACTTCCAAAGGGACCTGCAGTTTTTTTTTCATTTTTGTCATTTCCACTCCCGTGAGGAGGATTATGAGACTATAGCCATGTCCACCATGCACACAGATGTTTCAAAAACCTCTTTAAAGCAGGCAAGCCCCATCACATTTAAAAAAATAAATAGCGATGACGATGAAAAAATATAAAGAAGTGATAAAAATTCTACATCAAACTGCAAGAAGTGTGATTGCAGGTGAAGTGTGTCCAAGGACAAGCACAATTACATAACAAGTACAAAAACAGTAATGTTTTTCTTCCTTTTCCAAGGAACTTTGATTGTTGTCACTTTGAAATTATGCGCTGTGCATTTTTGCCCCTTTTACTGCTTTAATGTTCACAGAAGTTATATCTGAATTTTATTTTAAGACATAGTCAGACCTGCTACTACCTATGGTTTTCATCAGCCGTTTTTGTTCCGTTTTCTTTGTACAGTTCTGTGCTTCAGCACAAAGGTTTACTTATTGATTTTTTTCAAAGAAGTAGTTTTCAGGAGTGTCCATTTAAGACCATTAGAAACAATATGAACCACAGGGGCACTGTCATTACAGAGGATATCCACCGAAGAATAAAATTAGGAAATTCTGATTTGAAGAGGACTTTTTTTTAAATTCATCTTTTGATTGATGTTAAAATCCTGTAAAATCAGTTAGGTTTGCAAAAAATAATTATGTGAAACCTATAGAATATGTTTAAATGGGGACATACAGTTGTCTCATTCAAAGAGGCAATTTAAGCTGTAATCACTTAGTTTCAAAGACAGGATTAAGAAAGAAATTCTGTTCTCATTTACAAGAATAAAACCCTACAGTAATTCCACAGAGCACAATGGGATAACTGATGCTTCAGCACAGCAAATGAAAACATAAATGGGGCTTCAGTCCCAAATGACTACTGCTGGTTTTAATAACACAGGCTTTTTAATTTAAAAAATCCAAACCCCATTTTTATCTGGCATCAGTGACAGGAGTTACTGTTCCTGGGATGAAATGCACCATCTGTTCCGAGGCTGTGAGCCATGTCAATTCTCCTTGAGACCTGTGTCCAGAATCTAGAGGGAGATGGGACTGTTTGCTCTCTGGACAAGGTGCAATTCCATCCTCACAGGTGACAGAGAAATTCAGGTCTGGTATTAAAAAAGATTGAGCTACCTGAGTCTTTTCACAGTAATTAGTGTTGATCTATATAAATTATGTATGGCCTCATAATACTTTGTGTTCAGGTGCAATGGCATAAGCCTGGACAATCTCCAAGACAAAGGATGATTTAATCAAGACCTGCAAAATTTAAAAGAAGGGTATGAATACAGGTTGGGTATAATCGGTATGTTTAGCTTCCAAACTCACAGTTCCCACAGTTGGTTGAAGTGTGGAAGCATTCGCCAAATACACAATAGACCTCTCTTGATGCTTAAAATATATATCCTCTAATTAAACAAAATATTCGTGGCTAGATCCCAGTTGAGGGAAACCATATAACTTGACTGCTGTAAATGAAATTACAACAATATCAGCCAGCTGAGGTTCTGTGTCATACAGTGTTCTTTGCTATATCATCAATGTCTTTTTGAATAATCAGCTTATTAAAACACAATATAGACCCTACCTTCTTTCAGCAAGGTCACTTTAAATCATTCTGGCAGACAAGAGGGTCTTTAAAATGGATATAAATGTAAATGCAACATAAATGGAAATCTGATGTGATATATTTCTAAGCAAAAATATCTCAGGATGTTATGGTGAATTTAATATGTTCTAAATTTGACATAGATAAATGCCTAAGAAATTAAAATTATTTGGTTTGCCAGTATTTAAAAGTGAAACACCGTGCCTTGTGCTGTCTTATAAATAGTGTAGAATATTAAAGTAGCAATGTGTTCTTGTGCATTATAATTCCATGTATTTCTCTACTGGAAGATAATTTAATTTAAAAGGAGTTTTCTGTGCTTGAGAACAGAGGCAGAATGTAGAAAATTAATTATAAGACAGAAGGTTCTTTCAGAGCTTTGGCCTCTTGTATTTTATGAGATTTCCTTTTTCTTTGTGCTTCTCCATGGAATGTGTTGTTAATAACATGACAGGGGTTTCCCGAAATTATTTCTCTCTCACTTTGCAACAATTTTCATATTTCAAAGGATGTGTATGTTCACAATGATATACAATGTACAAAAACAGCCATGGGGTTTTTTTATTAAGATTATCACAGTGGGTTTTTCCCATTACAAAAAGTTACTGTGAATTTTATGGCTTTTTTCCTCTTTTTTTTTTAAGTACTTTCTTTCAGTGTAATGCAAGAAGAAAATTCACTCGGTTGAGAAACTTTCCAGTTAGTTTGCTAGAAATTTTTGACCAAGCTGAATTAAGTGCTTACACAGAGTAGGCATAGAAGAAATTTAGAGGAGCCTGCTGGTGCTCAGGGACATGAACCAGGTGTGTCCTAAGATTTGGATGTCTCCAGTGGGATAGCAAGGCAATTCTACCTATGTCAACGTTTCTCCTGCTTGAGGTGCAGTCTCAAATCATGCAGCCCATCTGACACTGTGTCATGCTATCTCCTGTCAGGTGTTTTTTGCCCACCAGCACCTGATAAACAGGGCAAACTGGAAGTGGGAGCATTCTTCCTGCTCATCCTTGTTAAGCTCAGGAGCTGTTTTCCCTCTGCACTGCTGTCCTAGGATCAGGGTTCTTATGTTTCCTCACTTCCCTGCAAGAAGCCTTTCTGAGGCACTGCTAAGGACGCAGGTTAGTGCTTTGTCACACAAACAGCACAGGGCACACTGCCTGTGATGACAGTGGGAATGAACACAGTGTAAAGACTGTTCTGCAGGAAAATGCATTTGGAGAATTTCAGAGGCAAAATCATGACTCTTCTGAAGAATTTGTTATGAAGACAGAGACAGAAGTAGTCTCTCCGAGGTGCTGACCTAACATCTGCAGGGCGTAGCTCAGATCTACTGACAGCAGTATTTTTGTCTTCGGTTTCATGACTTGACGCTGGAGTTCTCCAAAGCATTCCCCTCCCAACAGCCAGCTACAGTACTGATCCTCTTTTTCATTTTCAGAGCTCCAGCATGGCTTCTCCTCTATATGTTAAATTTCTTTACAGGATAAGCTGACAGGTTTCGTGTTTCACTGTAATTTTTCAATCATTCTGGATTGATATTTATTTCTTCTACGTGCTGTTTTGTCAAACGTCCCACACTTCAGCACATGTTGATTCCTGTCTCAAAAGCCTGAAGATCCCTTTTATTCTTTCAGACTTGTAGAAAAGTTTTACTGGCAGAAAAACAGAACAGTGAGTGATCTATAATGTATCTTATTATTTGTGTCATACATTTCATGTCGAATCTCCAGCCTTAAATGAAAAATGTAACTATTTAATAAGCATCAGAATTTGCTTCATTTGTCAGTTATTTTTAGCATCTTAAACATCACTTTGATTGACCTCAAACATTTCTGCATAATCTAAATAAACCAGCATATTTGTATATCATGTTAATAAATACGTCTGTGTTCCCATTTTGCTGCTTTTTTTTCAGAAAATGGTTGTGTCATTGTTACTATGTACAGTAATTTACGACTTTCACATCTACATTAAAAAAGGATAATAAGAAAGGAAATGATTAATTGACAATAAAACCTGCCTTTGGTAGGCTAAGAGAGGACTGGAAATTAAAAAATATATATCTATATGTATATAATCTACCCTGTCCTTATGACCACATAAAGAGAAAAGATTTAAACCAGGAAAAGAAATCAACATGACAGAAGCCCCAAGGGACTTGAGCTGATGCTGACTGCATCTCATCACTGATGAAGGTGTGAAGGGCTAAGGGCTCATATATTCTGTGGTTTTGCACTACAGTACCAGCTATTATTAATGGATGCTAAAGGGAAAATTTTATGCAGATTCATATTCAGACTATAAATCAGTATATGTTTCGATCCAGGCCTGTATATCAAATTCTCATTTTGACCTCAGAGAAATGTTCTCAGACAAAGGAAATTGAGAACTTTCTTTAAGTTAACTATTTGCCTAGGCATTCTACTAAATAAAACTGCATTGCTGGCTGGCAGCTCACACTCTTTCCTAAAAATCAGATTTTGGATATTAGCTTTTTACAGAAATAAGTTAATGGCATATAGTTGTTTGGCCTTTTACTTTTTTTCCTGGATTCTTTCTGGATTTTTTTTCTGGGCCTCATAATGCTTCAGTTTAAAGCTTTCCTTCCTACTTCTTTGTATCAAAGAATTTACCAAAGCAGTGCATAGAGAATGAAGACAATAAGGAGATTTTCTATCTTCTCTTCTTATTTTTAAAACATACAAACCAGTTGGAAACATGAGCTTAAATAACATCTCTGTCTGCAACAGATTAAATTCATTCTGTTGAGTGGAAAGGGGAGAGGAATAATAATCGTAACCAAATGATAGATTTTATTGACAGTCAGTTCTCAGTTGAAGTATATATACAGCTCCAAGATCTACCATGCCCTCTTCATTGTTGAGTTCTTTAATATGTGGTATCTGCTTCCCTGAGTTATTACTAATTAGCCAAGTCATTACTAAAGATGACATGAAAGAAAATTCTTCTATACAGGTTTTGCAGAATTTCAATTGCTTGGGTAGAGCATACAAGATGAAAAAATGTGATCAGCTTTGGCTCCTACACTTTAATTAACCTGTGGTCAGAAGTTACTGTTCAGTATTTCTGCCCATGCATAACAGTGTTAATGGTCTGATTGAAGTCGATATTTCAAATATTCATTTGTGCATTCACAAGGACTAACTCCAGCTTTCTTTCCTCGTCTCCAAGGGCACTCACACCTGCACTACTCTGGTGCCATGCATTACCAAAATGTCTTTCCCTCAGCTGTCTATACAGCTGCCAAGTGGCAGGACTGCCATCTTCCAGGGCAGCTCCAGGCCTGGTGAGTACTGCCTCCCTTCCTCCATCTGCCATGGAGCTTCTGCTCTCACTCTGTATTTCATCCCCTTGCTAGCTGCTTTCTGAGGAAGCTGTAGAAATTTGTACTCTGATTTTGTACAGTGCCTGAGTATATGATAAAATTCAACTCTATTCAGGACAGTGCTTTAAATAGCTTCTTTCATTAGAATTATCTTCCGGCAAGTTTCTCAAAATTTAGAAGCACATAATTTACAAAGCCTGTGTAGGAAGTATGTCCATACAGAACATCCAGCTCATTGCAGCAAAACTGACAGCACACACTGTCTTGTGTTTTCCAAATAGCTGAATTGATGATCTGGTTATTTATCATAGGTCAGGCTTAGTTGCAAGAATTTGCCCCCAATGAAATCATGTTTGAAAGTGCTGTACAGGAGATGCTCTGCATGGTTAACTAGCTTGCTACAAATTATGCAACATTTCAGATATACAGGGAAATAGAGTTTGGAAGAGAGACAAAAAGCAGAAGATTAGATGAAGTCTCGATGCCTTCTGTCAGACACAAAAAGACTCAAAGGGAGAATCAGATATTTATTTATTTTGGGGGGCCAACAGACTGACAGGTAAATGTTTTTTTTTTACCGAAGTGGTGGTTAAAGAAGTATGTATGATAAAGAGGTTCTCTGCTCCCATTTCCAGAAAAAGAATATGGACCTCTATAAATTACTCTGAAAATACACTTTTTAATACTCTTTACCTTGGATTAATCTAAATTGCTTTTTGAAACAATGGAAATGAAATGGTTTTGGCACAATCAAAAAATAACAGCTTTTCATTGCACCCACCCGCTGCACGTGAGTCCATTTCTTCTTCTGCACAGCATGGAGAAGGTTTGTTTATGGCAGGAGGAGTAACCTGATTGACAAAGCTCTCCTTGTCTCTCTTGGCTCATAACCACACTGATACCGTGCTGCTGTTTTACCCTTTGCAATCTTCCCCCATGCCCCAGCCTCCCCCAAGCTATGAAACTCTCCCAAGTTTTTATTATGCTGTTTATGTTGTTTCTTAATAAAAGCTGTCTGTAAAAACACGTCCTTGAAAGATCCTATTTAATGTGTGCTTGAACATATGGGTGAGAGGCATATAGGGCTTGTAGAAATGTGACTGGCAATGTGAAGATGTTTCAGGCAATAGAGAAGTTGAAAATGTAGTTGTTACATACTGTTATTCAGCCCTTTTAATTTAAAGCTGTTTTTGTAATTTTAATTCATGTCATGTAAATGTCAGCTTAGCTTACACATCCAGAGTATACTTTCTCTTGGTGATCAGCCACCAGAGACATTCAGCGAGAGGGGACACCAGGTAACCCACTTTGTATCCTTACTTAGCCTTATAACCTCTCACTTGCCTATAAGCGTCTCATTGTTAGTACTATACTTGAAGATAGATATGGAAAAGTCTTCTCTTCTTTCTCTTGAAGATGAGTAGAAGTTGTATAATTAAGAGATATAAAAGGCAGGACTGGATTACCTTCTCTGATTTTTATTTCCTTTATTTTTATGACTGTAAAGTTTGAGGCTCTTCAATTAAGCTTTGACTTATTATCAGTTTGGGCACAGTGGTAGTCACCTGAATGTCAGTCACCATGCTGATATGCCTGTAGTTAGACAGGTGCTGAAGTGAAAGCCTTAAAGCCTCACCTAAAACACTGGAGGGTTAATGAAAAGCCTCCCATGGACTTCAATCAGCTTTGGGTGAGGTACTTGTTTTAAGTGACACTAAGGTGCAATACATGTCTGAACAGCTGCATTTGTCCAAGGGACAAATTAAAAAGTCATCTTCAGCTCCTTCTTACAGTATGGTTATCCTCTTAAGTTCTTCTGTGAGTTTTACTCTGATGTATTTTCTTGACACAATTATGAGCTAAATGCGTCTGCTGAGCTGCCTGGCTTCCTGATTTAAACCAATTTGCTTCACAGAAAATTGAAGAGGGTACTAGCAATTCATCACTAGCAAAAGAGTGAGCTTTTTTTTGATGATGATGATGATTATGATGATGATGATGATTACTACTACTGCTGCTTTTTTCACCATATAAAAAATGAAACAACCCAAAAAAGATCACTAACAGCCAGACAGCATAGGTTAGTTTACATTTGAAATTCACTTCAGGCTGTAAGGAATCTCAGCCTGCAGCACAGGCTGTGCATTTACCTGGTAGAGGTGCACCTTTAGCAGGAACATACGCAGTCACGAATAAAACCCCTGCAAGCCGTTGCTTAAAAATAAATGTCTTCAGAATTAGACAAGGGCACATTTAAGTCAATATACGGAAACTTGAATTCAAATATTAATGTTTTTTGTAGTGGAATTGATACATTCAGATAACCAAGTGACTTAATGAAATTATAAAGCCTGAGCCTGGTCTCACTCATCTTAGTCAAATGCTGCAGAAACATCTCTGATATTGTTCAGAAGTTTATGGTATGGATGAGGCAGGTAAATGAGATCAATCTCTGAAACTGTCAGATTGGTTTTTTAGACTCATAGATTTTATCTTGACTTGTATTAGGGTAACATAAGGAAATTAAATACCTTGGCTTTTGAATTCCTTGATGATTTTCACTAAGTCCTGACAGATTTGCTGAAGCTTTCTGAGAGTGAAATGGTATTAGATAAGCTGAGTACCTGTTATATAAGTAAAGTTGTTCTTTTAAGCAGGACATATACATTATAGATGTTAGCATCTGAAGTCTTAAATTCTACGCAGTAGAATATAGATATATATATTTACTATCATTTATAAAAGCACATTAAAATTCTAATTTCAGGTGAATTTTATAAATTTACACAAAACCCTTAACCTTTAGCAGTTCTTATGTTTAGACCATGTTGGTAGAATAAACCAACTAAGCAGTGCTGACTTGGAATTTGTGGCATTTGTTTTAACAAGAGGGTTTTGTTTTCTCTGCCACTGGAAACCAGTCTGAGGATCAGCACCTGCATGGGATACATGGGATATAGCTCACTAAGTGAGGCAAAGGTATCTTTGGCAGCAGGATATCTGACTTCCTAAGAAGGGCTTTAAACTGGGAGTGATGTGAAGATGAAGAACATTGCCATGCATGACTGGAGATGAAGAACATTGCCAGCAGCCTGTGAGGGAGTGAGGGACAGAGCTGTCTAGCAAAGGGCATAGAGTGGTGTCAGTGAAGGCAGACACAACCACAATAAAGAGCTTAAATGATCTTAAGCGTTTTCAAGAAGCAAGGAAGTGCCTACAAGACCTCAATTTGGGAAAAATTCCCTGATCCTTTCTGGGGAATATGTCCAAGTCATAAAGTGCCTGTACATGAGCGTGTGCAGCATGGGGAATAAATGTGAGTAAGCAGAGAAATGCATGGGATTGCAGGCTCCCTTTTGGCAGAGAGCAGTTAGAGTACATGGAGCCCTTCTGAAGATGGATAAGGAGACTGCTGAGAACTTATGGGAGAGGATTAAACAACAAACCAGTATGGATGACACTGCAGGGAGTGTCTGCTACAGGCTGCCTGCTCAGGGAAGCAGTAGATGATGCCAGAAGAAGGCTCATGTTCACAGACAGGCCTTGATCCTTGTGATGGACTTTAACTACCCTGATAAAACTGCAGGGCATTTAGAAATCCAGGAAGCTCCTGAAAAGCACTGATGAAAACTTCCTGATAGAGATGAAAGAGAAATCAGTGATAAGATCTGATAGACCTCACACTTGCAAATAAGGAAGAGCTTATCAGGGATCTGACAACTGAAGGCAGCTTCAGTGGCTTCAGTGACAGTGGAGTTTAGACTGCTAAAAGAACGGAACAAGGCAAACAGCAAGGTCACAGCCCTGAACATTAGGAGAGCAGACTTAGGCCTCTTCATGGATCTGCCTGAAAGAGTCCCATAGGATAAGGCTATGGAGGGAAGAGGGGACCAGGCTGGCTGTTTGATATTCAAGGATCATCTCTTCAAAGCTCAAGAACAGTCCATCCCAATGAGCAGGAACTTAAGCAATGATACCACAAGGCCTGTGTGGGTGAAGAAGAAGCTCCTAAGCAAATCAACCATGAAAAGCAAACACACAGAAGTGGGGGAAAAGTGATAGGTATCAGAACAGGAACATAGAAACAGTTCTTGATGATGCAATGATAGGATTAGGAAGGGCAAAGCTCAACAGTAGTTGAGTCTGGTGAGGGAACGAAGCAACAAGGAAGGAAGCAGGATGGGCTTCTATAAGTACATAAGCAGCAAAATATGTGGGTCTGCTACTATGTGGGGTAGGGGCCCAGTGTCACAGGACATTGAAGAGGCTGAAGTACTGAATTCTTTCTTTCTTTTGTCTTCATTAGTATGACTAGCCTTTGGAAATCCCAGCACTTGTAGACCAGAGGGAAAAGCAAGAACTAGGAAGGCATACCCTTGGTAGAAAAGGATCAGGTTAGGGAATACTTAAACTACTTGACATAAATAAATCTATTGGATCTGGATGCAGCCTTCCTTCACAGTTATTGAGCAACAGATCCTAAAAACTGTTGACCCTGAAAACCATTTCCAGGTTCATGAAGGACAGGAAGGTGATCAGGAGTAGTCAGCATGGGTTCTTAAATGAGAAGTCATACTTAACCAACCTAATAGCCTTATATGAGGATGATTATCTGGGGATGTGACAGTCTGGTCAGAGAGAGAGAAAGCTAGATAAGTTTTCCCATGAATTGGCCTGGGAAGCCTTAGGGAGCTGGAGATAAACAATGACAGTCAAATATTAAAACAATCTGCAGGTAGTGTTTTTAGCAAGCTGTTTTCTCCTAAAGTTGTTTACAAATGGGTGTCTTCTTAATTAACCAGTCATGTGAAATGTGCTGATTAAATGACCAACCAGGTCCACCTGTAGCAAACTAAGGTACAAAAGGGGAGAGGATCAAATAAACCTGGCTTTTTGCCTTTGCTTTCTGATCTGACTCTGTATAATCTCTGACTCAACAGTACAGTTATCTTAGCAAGCAAACTGCAAGGGGAGAGCAGAGGATATTGTCTACCTTGACTTCAGTAAGTGCATATTTAAGTTTGAACAGCAGCCTAGTTCTCTGAAAAAGTCATTTTACTTTGCAAGTGTTTCAACGCTGACACGTTGTCATGTATTGCTTTTTTTTAATCCATTAAGGAAGATCCAAGTAACTTTTCATATGGAAGTATTGCCATTTACTTCACTCTGTTGACCAAATTTGGTGTAATAAGCTTTTAGACAGACCTTTTAAACTATGTTTGAGTTATACAAGCACTGTTAGAGAAGCACTGAATATAACAGTGGTTTGATGCAGTTGTACTCTTACAAGTTTGGGGAAGATTGGGAGCTGTGCAGGTAAAAGCATTTTTATCAATGCCCAAGTAAGGAAAGTAATGGAAGAGCCGCACTTGCCTGCTACATTTGGCAGCAGCCATCCAGCCACGTTATCAATAGATAGGGCAATAAGTGTGCTCTTATGTCTGAGCCAGGCAGTGCAACATGGGAAGGAGGAACGTGGGGCCCAACAGTTATGGAGCACAACCAGGAGTTGTGGTAATGCAGTTTTAGTCTCTGTGGGCATACGAGGGGAGAGTTGAGGGAAATTTGGTGGGCCAAGAACAGGCCATGGAGACATGGAATCTGAATGTCAATAATTTTGGTATTTAGGATAATGTGTAGTAGGAAATGTATGACAGCTATCAGTTCCTAGGTTAAGCTTTAATACACCTGTTTGTCAAAGTTTGTGTTTGGGCCATTTTAATTTTTTAAATAAACCAGAAGAATTTGAATAGTAAAATCCAGTTTAGCATGGTTCCTGTGTTAGACAAACAACTTGTTATTGAAAGTGCTGATAGTACAAATTATTCTTTTGCAACTCTAGAGCTGGATGAATTTGAAAGAGTTCTGATTGCTCTAAAATATTTTACTTACTGGGTATGTTACGTTTTTTTAAAAAGCTACAGATAAGCAATGATTTTGATGACTATTTATGCCATGCTACTGGTTTTAAATTAAAGACACTAGTGTTATTCATACATTTTAGCTAAAAATTGGTGCTAGCCCTGTCACACGAGGTATTACTATTTGATTTCTTGGATGGTTTTCTTAGAAATGCAATGCTGTTTGTACAATGACTGTGATTACAGTTAGGAAAAAAAAAAGAGCCAGACAAAACCTCTCTGCTCAGAACATACATTTTTATATGATTTCTTAAACCATGCCCTCTCTCATTCAAACACCACTCCAACCTGTGTTTTTAGTTCAGGGTAGCACGGAGGCATTTTTAATGCCTTCAAAATCTCACTGAAGGCTTCTGCTGTTACTGACCCAATCTGAAAGCTATGCTGATTTTTCAGTGCTCTCTGGAAGCAGATCCCTGATAACAGGAGTATTTAATTGTACTTCAAACTATTCTGATACTGTGCCCTATAGTTAGCCAGAATTCAAGATCAGATGAAGCTGCTTTGATTAGACAGAAACGGAGATAAACATGTTCCTTATGCAGTGCTATTTAAAAACACCTTTTATACAGTGCTGTTTCCAGAACAACAGGAAGGCAAGTTCCGAGTGAGCCTGGGTTTATGGAGCTCAGTCTCTGCTTCCTTTAAGTGTTCTGTTTGCAACTCTTTACACTGACCTTCTGTGTTTGCATTGCAAGCAGCCACTGCTGGGACCACTGAAGTGACAATGACACGGACCTCCCGTAGGTATGGTACAGGACTAAGCAATCCCTCTCCCCACTTTTCTCTCTTCCCATGCCTACACATCACAAGGACTTGTCAGACTAAAAGGTAAACTAAGCTGTGGCATCGATCCAGCTTAAGAAAAATAAACCTAACAATAAAGAAGGGATTCAAGTGGGGAAATTGGTCCCATGTGTCAGCTGGTTGCACAAACACTTGTTCTGCTGTGAAGGCAGAGGTTGGTGGGAGGAATGAGTGAATGTCTGAAGATGGGAACGCACATCTGGGCATGGCATGGCCATGTAAATATGTTAGTCAAGCTGAAGCCTAGCTTTTTAATGAGGAAAATGCTTCTTAATCCATCAGTGTTAGCTCTGACCTGCTATGAGGTTGACTATTTTGGGTGGCCCCTGTTGTGTGAACTGCTGGTTTTGCTGAACAAAGTCTTGGTAGGGCTTTGTCTAGAGTCTGAGTACTTGCTGCTTTAAAGGAGCCTTCTCTTGTGTTAGGATTTAAGCTTTGCATTCTGACAACGATTTTTGCTTTTCCATATAGAAACACCTTTCATGCACACTGTGCTGTAGAATCTGTTAATTCTTTTCCAAGAAATATAATAATCATGGAAGTATGCATTTTCTAGTAAACTCTACAACCATGTGCAGTGATCCGTGGTGTGAGTCTTTGGATTCCAAAATCTGGTATTTCTGTGGGGTTTTTTTCTCTTCACCTGGAAACTGTGTGGAAGAGACAGATTGTTGCAGGGCTACATCCAATGAGAAAATAAAGAGTTGTTCAATTGAGTCAAAAATGAATTCAAGAAACTGCTGTGGTCAAGATTACATTGATTCTGTTTCTATGACGAGGCTAAGCAATGCCACTAGCCCTGATATTTGAGCTTTCTCCGAGCATATTCTGGTATGCCAGTAGGTTCAAACTGTCTTGCTAAGATCAATCACTTTTACCAGCAATTACTGTGTTGAATCACAGTGAACTTCAATTTTCAACTCACTTTCAAAGTTTTAACTTAGAAGGAATTGCCTTGATTCAGCTAAGCTTGACTTATGAAATCATATATGACTCAGCCTGTATGCTCCCTTGTGAAGTGCTCAGAGACTGTGATATGTGATACTCACAAAATGAGAGAGCTTATTTACTGTGTTCGCTGAAGCTCATTTGCGTCAAATATTTAAGTTTGAACGGCAGCATTTTTTAAAAGAGAGAAACAATAACTAAGATCTGAAATGTGAAATTGTTTTAACTGAGTCCTTAAGATATAGATGTGCACTTTATATCAATATCCAGTCTAGAGATCTTTTAACTGAATGTATTAGCAAATAATTGCAAGGACATATATCTGGTTTCCACATTACAACATTTGCACATAAATGTGTGATAAATGCATATAAACTCATTGTTAGATATATTGGAAAGATTACTTCAGATAAAGTGACTAGATTAAAAATCTAGAGGTTTTTAGAATGCTGTAGTTTCTTGACTTTTCCAAACCTTCACAGTAAAACATAATTTGATTTTGACATAATGGATTCTGTCACATTTCTAAAAAGAAGTGGCTATTGCCTGGTATTTTGACTAACAGCCTTTTCCTCAGTAAGTTCACTTTCATAAGATGGGTATAAAATGTAGGAGATCAAAATGGAGTTCCTCTCTGGGTTCACTATGAATTTTGCCAGTGGAAAGGATAGTAGGAGGTGTTGATTTTCCTTCGTGTTCCAGGCCTATTGGTATTTTGTTAACGCTGGTGTACTCCTGGCTGTTCTCATTTTATTCTCTGGAGTTTGTTTCATGAATTTCCTTCTGCTCTGTTCCTTTTTTAAAAGTATATTACTCTTTCTGGACAGCCTTTCAGATGACCTTACCAGCATTCTCACTTGAAACGTGCAAAGAATTTGATGGCCAGTTTTCTAAAATCTAAGGGCTTTGTTACAGTTGTGGAAGGCAACTGTGTCTGAATCATGCAGTATATGAAATGAACCCAACATACTATAAAATAAAATTTTAATGGCAGAAATTGATTGTCATCACTAGCCATTCATATCACAGTCTTAGGTTTTTCCCTGATGCTCCCCTTTGGCAGCTTCTTAGAATTGCTTTGAATTTATAATTTGTGATGCTGGGAGGTTTAAATGAAATACTAGGTTGCATTTGATCGACTCAGTATGAAATATCAAGGCCCTGCTGTAAGGCCTACAGAAATCCATAGGAAAAAACTTTCATTGCAATATAATATGCGTGTTCTTTAATGCATTGAACATTCATGGAGTTGCTGCATATCAGCTATGCATTTTCTTGTGTCCTGATTATTTCAGAAAGCCTGCTCAAAATTTTGCTACTCCCTTTCAATGACAATTGGTGCACAGCCCCGCAGATGCCTGGATTCAGGGTTTTGGAAGAAATATTCAGCTGCCTTCCCCTAGAAAAAAACTGGGAAGCTGGGAAGGACAAATCTGCTGAGAAAAATAAGAGATAATTCCAACTGCTGAAAAAGCTGCTTAAGAGACTCATAAGTCTTTGTAACTTGCAGAGTTTTTTATATATATATGATGTAATGGACAGAATGTATAGATTTAATGGACAGTTCTCCAAGGGACAGGGTATCTACACAGGCAGCCTGCTTTTGAAGTAATGGCTCTTTTGGAAAATCTTTCTTCATGAACCTGAAAGAAATACTTCTATATCCAAGTAAGATGAGTAAGGTCAATCTGCCAGGGCAAGTGTTCAACCCATGAAGTCCCATTACAACAATTCTGTCCAAAAGAAGGCAAAAGAAAATCAAAAGTCAATGAAGGTGAAAAACAGTGAGAAGCTGGTAGAGCACTGAGGATAAAAAAAACGTAGCTTTGGCAACAAAGTTACTGGTTTAGTGCCAATGTTCTTTTTGACTATGGGTTAGAGAGAGAAACAACATTTGCAGCTATTTCCCTTCCAGGCACCAGATTGCTAAGGGAGGCAACAAAGCTTGCAAATGCTTTGGTAAAGTTCCAGTGTGGTGAATGGATGAGGAAAATGTGTAATGGCTTTGCTGAACACCATAATTGGAGTTGAAATAATAGCATTTTTTTTTCAAGATGAAAAAGAAAAGTTAATTCAAGGAAATACATGATTTGGGTTATATGTGAACACCAGTTTCGGACTTTGTAAAAAAAATGTATACTGTTCAGGTTTTTAAAAAGTTTTAAATTTTTTTTTCTCATAATCTTGATAAAATTTGGTGCAAAATGCTGTTGTGAGAAGAAAATGACATTCTGCCATGAAATGGTCAAAATTAGTTGCTTCAGGGTTTTGTTTTTTTTTTTCAAATAGAACATAACATTTTGATAAGACAATGAAATTAAGCACTAAGAGGCATCTAAAATCCTCTCCTCCCCTCTAGAAAAAAAAGCCCACGTTGGTTCAAAGAAGCCAAATTTTATGAATCACATGGTTCCAAATAAATGACATTTCTGGGGTCTTTGGTACTTTATGAAGGTACACTGATAGAACTTCTCCAGTTCTTACACACTCTCATAACATCCTAGATGTTACATGTGACTTCACAGTAAATTGCAACCCTTTTAATGTAAATGAAAGCCATTTGTCTTCTTCCATAATTTTGTAAAGTCCTTTTACAATAATTCTATAGAGAATGGAACTGGAGAATTAGAAAAGGATATGGAATGTCTGCAACAACTTTTTGCCTTCTCTTCCTAAAGGAGGTAGTAACTCAAGTGAAAAACTGCATAACTGCAAAGGAAAAATAGTACAGAAACTTGGGAACATAACTTTTAGACCAGATTCATTTTAGAAAATGTGATAATGTTTGTTGCTTTAAAAAGTAAGTTTGCAAACTGTCTAAGATCAATATGGCTTCAGAAAAATCAGAAAAGAAGTCATATATCTTCACTTTTTAGAAACATAAGATGAATATTAGAGAAATTCATTAATCTCTTGCAACTGATATTTCTCTTTTCAGTAGGTTAACTCCTACCTTCATACATTTTTCCTCACTAGTTCTCACCACACACAGAGGTCACATTCTTTTCTGTGATTTATCACAAAAACACCAAAGTACAGTGTCTACTGTACTTATTCTCTGGTATTATGTATATTAAAATGTTTATTTAAGGAAGAATAAGCAGATAGATGTGTGGGTGATAGCTTTGTTGTTGCAGAAAGACTAAGCTTGAGAAATAAGCAGTAGTCACTATGGCAATGAACTTAAATCACCATGTACCGATGTAAGGTTTTTAAAATTCAATTTTTCTTTTTTCCTTTTTTTTGTTAGATGTAACATACAAACAATGAAGGAACAAGTGAGTGTTGATTTACAGTCCAATTGTTCTAACTACATTAAGCTCAATGCACAGGTCCTGTGGTGCTAGAAAATTAAGAAAAACTGAAACAGAAGGGGCAAGAGAAAAAATGAGAGGAAGGAATGAGAAAAAGTATTATGCATTTATTCTATTCGTCTTTCTTGACAATACTACTGTTAACTTGGTATACACTTTAAATTAAATTTTTTCAGCAGATACTTAACAACTGACTTCACTTTGCAGAAATTAAATGCACTTTTCTACTCATGGCTTAGTTTCAGGCATATGACTGAATGTCATAATTCATCCACTGAAAGTTGGGACTTTGTGTCTGGGAAAGTCTGTTTGGACTCTTCATAGGACTACTGGTAAGCTTTCAGCTATTGAATAAAGTATTCAGTTGGGTGAAAGCAACTGACAGGATGTACAAAAACCAGGCATGTTCTGTCTTTAGGGCTGAGCTATAGCAATAATGAATTTTTAGTGGGACAACAGGGTCAATCAGTAGCCAGTAAAATAAAGGTGATTATATGATTTTATGGATCTTCCTACATGCATAGGCACAAGTGTGTGGATATAGACAGAGATTAGATATAGATATAGACAGATAGACACACATACAATGCTATAGGAGAGTTTTTCTTGTTTTATTTTACGTTAATAACCGTGAATGCATAGCCCTGTAATGCAATGCTGTACACAGATACTCTGATTGATTACACTGCCATTGTAAAAATTTCCCAAGATCGATTTTCAAACCATAACAATTCTTATTACTTACTCTTTCAGGAAACTGAATGCACTTCAGATCCAAGGCTAGTTTACTGCATCTCATTTAAATTTGACCATACCTATTGCTAGTGTTTAGATTTGTTAAACAGTGAAAAAAATTGCAGTTTAAGATTCCTAAAAATGCAGCTTCCCAGGCTGTTGTGCTTTCCTCTTGGCTAGAAGAGACCATCTGGGATATCCATTCAAGTCCTCTGCCATAGCAGAGTTGTTCTTTGCTCTACATGTGAGCCTTCCTGTTGATTCATAGGAACAAATTTCTGTGGCTGCTATAAATTGAACAGTTTAGTCAAAAGCACCAGAGGTAATCAAAAGTAGGTACCAGATAAAAAATTCCTTTCATATTGCCAAAAATTTAACTTATGTATGTCAGATTAAGTACTATAAACATTGTAGCTCATTCCAACAAGTGACACAAATCCTCAGTTTTACAATACTGGAAGTTCTTCCTCAATTTTTTTTCATGAAGAGAGAAAACCAGACTATGCTGAATGCGTATACATGTGTGGAATGAAATGTAACATTGAAGAAAATATGAACTTTTCAGTCCATTCCTGTAATTCTGATGCTGACAAATGGTGATTTGTCTTTGTTCCAAATGCAACTCTTAAAACATTTTGCAAGATTAAGCTCTCTAATAAAATATAACATAGCAATTAGTAACCACATTGCTGGTGAGTTGCTGGAAGGCATTTAAATGCCACAGTAATGTTATAATCAGCACTCAAAAAGAAAAGCTATAAAGAATGTATAACTTAGTTAAACTGAGGAAAGTGCATATTTTTATAGTATTACTTTCTGCTTTGAGTTAAATGATTATTTATAAAATCAGGACTGTCAGTTACTAAAAGAAATAAATGTAACCTGCCCTCAGTCTCCTTTGTTTCCCTGGCTACTGTGTGTGCAGTGCATCAGTGAGGACAGTAATATCTGTATGTCCAACCTACTGCTTTCTTCCCTCTTATCTCCTTTATTTGTGGACCTATAGGTGATGTTTCCCCTTTTTCCTGCTGAACTACTGCTTTCATTATACTGACAAGGCGCCATTAGGTAACAGGGAAGCTGGTTGCTGAGCATGGTGAAAATGATTTGTTACAAGTCCATTGGCCCCATTCAGGGAAAGTTGATTCCTCTGCTTATCAGTGCAGAATTCAAGTGGCTAATATTTAGGCACTCAATTTTTGAAATTGAAAATAAATTATTGATCTGATTATGACCACCAGGAACTTTTCTGAATTAAAACCCACCAAATCAATATTTTGCATCAGTTATGAGAGAATGACACAGTTTTTAAAAAATCTAAGTAAAATAGCCATTGCTTTTCTTTTAAGGCTACAATTCCTGTTTCTTATTATGTACCGTAATGACTTAGATAGTTTCCTCACAAATCTTTTATTACTTAAAGGTACCCACACATCCACAAAGCCCCTTGAACTCAAAGCAACAAGAGGTTCATTGCAGGCTGAATAACATGAATTTATTGATAATGGTTTTGGGGAGAATAGTTCATGATTGATATGGGAAGTAGCAAACTGATGGGCGATCAGGGTTTAAAGAGAAGTTAAGATTTTGATCTAAAAATTAATACTTTTTCTGTTTTCCCTAATAAAATTAGATTTAAATTAAATTTAAAATTAAATTCCAATTGGTTAGAGTAATCAAATGATAAGTCCAAAATCTTAAATTTTTAGATTCGTGAATGTATTAACTAACGTTCAGATAGTAAAGGTTAGGAAATCATGCTCTCAATAATATAATGAGATAATCCCACCACTTTCACAGGGATTTTTTTCCTATTTTGTGACTTTTCTGAAAGCTTGAATAACTCATAGGAAAGAGCAAAGTGGAGATAATGTAACTGTCTTACCTGTCTCCTCATAAATAGATTGCATTCATCTTAGCTTCCCTCTCCTTGATTACATTTCATATTTGAAATTATTATTATCCTAAATTATTTCCTGTTTGAAATACAGTTTTTTCAATCCAGTCTGGCATGCATCTCACCGAGGTGCCTAACTGCCTTTATGCTGAAAGAAATTACTTGAAAAACTTGTGTGTTCTAAATCCAGACTGATTCATACATAAGGAAATATCTAGACAAGATTATTTTTCAGCATGCAACACAAGGTATGAAAGTGGTACAAGATCTGAAGACTATAGAAATTAAATCCCTTAGCACCTAAAAATCTCCTGCTAATCCTGTAGGAAAAGGCCTTCTGTATCAGTATCTATATCTAAGTACTCAATATTTCAGAAGAAAAAGTAAGGATTTTAGGTGCTCAAAGACTGTGTTTTGCCTGATCACCCCAACTGGACTGTAACTGGTGCAGCTGAAGAGCCCACTGGACAACAATCCAAGGGAGTCTGAGCAGGGGGTACATGGAGAGTATCACCCTTTGCATGTTCCTCTTCTGTGAATGAAACCAAGCCTTTTGGTCCAGGGCTAAAATACTTTTCAAACTTTCAGTTCTTTTACCTATTTTCACGCTTCCTCCTGCTGCTGAAAACCAACCAATTTCTGTTTGAACTAAATGTTACAGTAAATCTCAGTACTACTCACTGTCTTCACTGTTCAGTGTAATTGGTTATAACAGCATAGCAAAATTAAAATATGCAGCACATGCAGCCTGGTCTGTCACACCCCTAGGCTGGCATCAGAGAGGGTTAAGGTGCAACACAAATCAGCCCAGAAGTGGAGTTGAGGATATTTATGTCTCTGAGGCAATTTTTTTCTTGTTTCCACATGCGGAGGGATCAAAAGAGCCCAAAGGAGAACAAGTCCAGAGCAATATATGTTTGCCTGGATAACTCGGTGTATCTCAGAAAAGGAGCAGGCAGCCTTGACACAGATGTGTAAGATTCTTGTATTCACTTGCAAAGTGTCAGTAGTTCCAAACTCTGTCTTGTGTAAGACCAGGAAAATTTCTCAGTGATAAGTGCCGGGAAAACTCCAGGTAATCTTTGACTCCTAATGGGAGTGGGACCTAAATATTTTATTAAACAGTATGTGTTTGTGGAGTCATATGCAGCTCCTGATACCTTGCTTAAAAAAAAAAGTGTTGTTCTCTAAGCATGTTTGACTTCCCATCAATAAACGTTTTTGCACACTTGGTTTCTTATTAGTGTTTCTAACCTCCTAATGGAAAAAAACGTCATGAGATTGTTTTCTTTCGATAAGTTAATATACTGGTTTTGCACACTGGGGGATGTTCTCTCAGCAGGGAAATAATTATTCTGAAAACAATGGATTTTTCTTAATGACATCTAAATCTTCATAAGATATCAAGGCTTCAAGCCAAACCATCCACAGCATGAGTCTGACTTTCTTTCATCAGTGATTGTGTTGATAACGGTGCATTCAAAATTATCCTCATTCTACTAACAGGTGTATAATGAATAATTAGATATATCCAAAAGGCAGCACAGGTAGAGTGCTGAAATAAGCCCTTCATGCACAATGCCCATCTATGTGCTGGTGGGCATGGCATTTCTCAGGGAGAAAGGCTCTGTTACCTCTTCTAGCAGTTGTGAAGTTTGGCATGGGCTAGGGCCGTGCCATCACTTGCACCTTTTTGACTCCATGAGCTGTGCTGTACCCCAGGTGACAAAGCAAGTCAGAAATTATAATTCTGGCCAATGTGCAACATGCAGCAAAGAGGGACTTTCGATGACTTTGTCTCAGTTTTTGTAAGTGCAAATAAATGATGGAAGTCTGTAATACAGCACTTAGCATTTTCCTCTCTAAGAGCTACTTTTGATTTCAATCCTGCCTCAGTCATTTAGCTTTAGGATGCTTCAATACCATTAACTGAAATGAGATAGGTTACATTAGGCAAAAAATTGCAGCAGTTTTCAGGGAAAAAAAAATGTGCTAAAATTCCATTAACTTGCCAGAATTGAACTTCTCTGTTGAACTCTAACTCTTCAAAGCTTCCTCTTGATAAGCTTTTATAAATGCAAGACTCTGGCTATGGTGTTTTAAATAATACTCATTTAGAGCTTTAGATTTAGTTTTTAAGTATTTTATTGGGAATATTTCCATTTATCAGTCATATATTTTATTGCTTAATATGATTCTTTAATATGATATTTCAGAGATGCTACTCACTATGACTTCTAAAAATTCCCTGAATCCAGCTGTTTTCATCACTGCCAAACTTTTTATTTTTTTTACCTTTGAGTTTGACTGCTGTAGCTGCTGGAATTTATGAACAGAAGCAGGAATATTTTAAATCCTAAATTACGACAAACCATAACTGTAAAAACATTTTTCTGTGTGGGATAAGTATTGCAACAATATTTGTTTGCTCAGATTGGGAAAGGTCAGGGAATAACTTTGGGGACCCTACTTTGCCAGAAGAAATGACTTAATGGTAAAAATAATTTTAATAATGATTCTTATTTTGTAGAATACCTAGTGCATTGAACACGTCTCCATTTTTTTCTATTTTCATTTTCTTAAATAATTTAAATAGATTAGAATAATGCATTTTTTCTTTGGAAAAAATTTAAAAATAATTTTTAATAATTCTAAAATTTTACTTGAATTTGCTTATTCTACAAACTTCTGCCTTCTTTATTCATCTCCTATTTCAAAGAAAGCTTGGGGGACTGTAAGTCTATTAAAAACATAGCATATGCAAATCTCCTCATATTTCAGACTGCATTTTGTGTCAAGACTTTTCTACAAGTAGGTAATTCTTTTCTTAAAAGGGTCTAAAATCAATATTTTGATATTGATATGTCTCAAATGTACTGATTATTTTATTAAGAAAAAAATTGAGAGTGAAATGAATTGTTTTTCAGGGGTCTAAGTTGCACAAAGAAATCTTATTTCATGTAAAAAATATGTCCCTGAGTACTTTGATTAACAATGCCCAGATAGGAATTGAAGCAGACCATTAATTTAGTTTAGTTTTATGTTATTTTAATCATGCCAAATTGATAAAAAATGCAAATAAATTCCAGACTATTTTTCATCCTTTCATGGTTGCTAAAGTCCACACTTCTCTGATGCAACCAGCACATAGAGAGGAGAATTTAAAAGCATCCAAGATTTTTTTTTAATCTCTGAGAGCAAGCTGTTGCTTTTAAAAAGTTTAGCCTCATAGTTTGTGGAAGTCTGGAGTCCATGATTAATATGACTATGTCTCTAGTTAGTTTTGCAAAATGATTTTAACACAGGATGGTGTACATTTCTAAGTGGTAGAAAGCAGAAAAGCTTTTAATATTATGTGTAATATTTATCTGTACAAAACCATTAACTGGACTGTGTATTACTGATTTTATTACTGATTTTATTTCAATGAGGATTTTTAAGTATCTGTCAACCCTAAAAGTTGTTGGTGTTCTGATGTATGGCTACAGCAAATAAGAATTTTTCAAGACTATGGAATCATATGCCTTACTCTGCAGTAACTTAATCAAAGGGAATTCACCTTTTAGACCTGGTCTGAGAAAGTTTGTCTGAAGTCATCTGGAATAGTCTAGGCAAGTGTATGTGGCAGAAGTACCACAGAAATAGTAATCTCCATACAGAGAAGAACTTTCTGAGCTGCAGTTGTCTCATTTCTTTCTGTTCTTTAGTCCTACAGCAGAGATTACGATACCTCCATCTGTACTTCTGCCAAAGTCTAAGTTCCAGACCTGGAACTGACTGTCACCTATTGAAACTGGTATCTGTCGTCACGTGCCCCTAGAAAGTCTCCTCTGTGGTTCTTATCATTATGGTATAAAGTGCAGTAGAAAAACAATGCATATACAATAGGACAACAAATCATAGGGTTATCGAAAGAAAATGTGCAATAAGAACTTTCTGAGGGTTACAAAGTACCCCATAGACACAGCTTGTAGCAAGTAACATAATTTAGCATGCAGAAAAGTCCCTTCCTGCCTTTATTCATGTTGTAGATTTTTTCCAAGTTGGGTGTCAGTGTAACATTTGGAAGCACTATTCCCTCTGTATTACTTTAAATGACTGACAGGTATTGATACATCTTGGCTGGGGAGGGTTTGTTTAGGTCGGGAGGAGTTGGTTTGTTTTTTTGCTTGCTTGTTTGGTTTGGGTTTTTTGGTTTTTTTTTATATACATGTTCATAATTTTACAGCAAGGATACCTCTAGAAGAGCTGATAATGTACTCATGGGACTGTGGTCATATAAATCACAAGTGCCAAGCAATGCAATGCTTTTTCTTTAAACAAAGCAGAAATGTTGCATCTAGAGTATTTTCTCCAAACATATCTCCGGGAAGACCCTCCCAGGCTTTGAGATCTTACATCTCAGCAATACTGAATCCTGTCAAGGAGATCCACTGTGAATGCTAATGTTTCAAGTCTTGCTTGTCCTTACAATACGTCATGCTAGTCCTAACAGCATCTGCAGTGCAGCAGTCATCTTCAGCAGTTAAAAAGTACCCTTGTGTCTGTCTTATGTGTTCCTCAAGGCTAGAAATTAAGAAGCCTTACTCCTTTCTATTCGAAGATAGTCAACAGGCTTCAAATCCTGCTTAATTAATGAGGTCCACTTTAAATGAGGTATATCATTGAATAAGAAAAAATATTCTGAAAAAGTTATTTGGCTTATGTCTGTCTGGGAAGGGGAACATTTCTCTCCACTAATCCTTTGAAATGTTTTTCAAGTTTGGCGACTGCCATGTCAAAGTTGCACAAAGATCTCTGCAAGGTGCTGCTGATCACCCAGGGATGATGAGACACACAGCTCACTGCTATTTGTAAAGCACTGCTGACGGATCCCTGCACAGTCTTCTAACAGCCTTATGTGCACACTGCTGGAAAAACTGATGAAAACAGATCCAGTCAAGAATCTAAAGATCTGACTTTTGAGGAAGAACGGCTTTTGCCTACCTTTACTTCCAGAAAGGAATGCTGCTGGTCAAACAACATACTGGTATTTCAGCATGCACCTATTTGAAATGTATAATGAGTTTCCTTGTTTTGTACTTATTTGCAGGAGCAAGTGCTATGGTTTGAACTCAGAAACTAAACACTAGGCATTTAATGGTTGAAATAACATGAGCATACCTTAGTCTGAAGTGTTATAATGATAAAGGCAGTTTGTGTTAAATTTTACGACACACTGCAAACGTTCCATTGTTAGTTATGAAAAAGAATAACTGAATAACATGTAGAACAATTTTATTTGTGTAACAAAGTGCCCATTTTGCCTTTCCAGCATAGCATTATAGTGATGATAATTCTATTCAAAGACTAATTGGATCACATTTAGGTGTGGGGTTTTTTTTTTGTCCAAGCTTGTGTAAATAATTTTTTGTCATAAAGACTGCTGCAGCATTGATAGGAAGGTTCACTGATACTGTGAGAAATGGGATAAGACAAAACACATGCCTTTTCATGCAGAAACCTCAAAACTAGGAACATATATTTTAAGGTTTGGCTTCCCTGGTTACTGAATAATGGGAAACAATGGTTTCGGCAGAAGTTCCAATATTCTACATTTTTTAAAAATTCAGTTTTAGCTCGGTATTTAATTATCTGAAAAAAAAATTGGTTCACACAGTTCTGGTATTAATTTTATAACCCTTATGAAAAAAAAATTAATTTGGATGAGTATTCTCTCAATTTAGGCCAAAATGGAACATAGCTTTCTGTGGCAGTTCACGTTATTATTACCATTGGACACAACCTCATGTAGCTTCAAAATCTTTTACCCACTTACATTTACTGCAAGCAATTAAAACTGAATATTTACAAAATATATGTAAGGGAAAAAACATTTGCTACCTTCAATATTTTCAAGGCTACAGAAACAAAAAAGGACAATGGATGACTGAATATACTAAATTGTTGCTGAAATACAATGAAACATTTTTCTAAAAAGGGTTTTACCTTAGCTGAAGTGTATGCAGTGTTTCTTATGTAAAAAAAGAACCCCATAATGCTGAATCCTGACATCCATGGCACTCCACAGTCACTTGTCTTTTCCCAGTATCTCTGGTAGCATCCTACTAGCTAACCTGAATTTTGCATTTTAACCAGAAATAGGACCAGCTGAACAATACAAATCCAGTCACTCTAGTGGAGACAATAGCCTCCCTCAAGGAGCATGCAGATGAGGAGGACCAGGTCTTCATCTTTTTGCAGGTATTTTCACTTCACTACCACATTTCTCTTCTTGGTGATAGAAAAAGGTAAAGGGAGGTAGTAAGCATGCCATGATTTTGAGGGGAACATTGGGAGAAGAAACTTCAAGCCTGTCCTTACTCCTGACTGTTTGAGCTCCACAATGGAGACAAGGCAGACAGAATACCAGAACAGACAAAAGTCCTCTGTGCTTCTCTCTGACACACTGCAGGAGCAGTCAGCAGAGTTTCCCATTTGGGTAACCCAGCACATTTTCATGTCATGAAAGGAGGAGGCAGGTCCACTGCAGTGGTTACCTAGGTATCATCAGCTCAACCTCATTTTTAAAGAAATCTGAAAAGTCAACCTAATTAAAGCATTCTGGGAGTGGCTGCTGAAACAATATTTCCTGTTATGTTATCATTAGGATCCAATTTTGTTTATGGGTTATAATATGGTACTGTATGCTGCATCACAAACTGATACTACAATCTGTCTATATAATATCATATTATTGGATATAATACTTCCCGTAAATTTCAGGCTTTACCTAAGTGTTTGAAGTATGACTCCATATCTATGTGTAATTCAGCAATTCGTTATGTCCAATGTCTTCTGCTGACATGAAATATCAGTGCCATCAATTCTTAGAATAACACATTTATTTATGTTTTCAAGGCTTTGTTTACTCATTTATTTCATTAGAAAACCAACATTCTCTTTCACAAAGCCAAAGATCAGTCCTTTTCTCAAGGGCTTTCACGAGCCATTCTACTCAGGAATAATTTCTCTGGTATTTAAAATGTCACTCATTTCTTCTTATCTCTGATTTGACTATGAGTAAATGACTACAGACTGTCTGTGCACTGTGCAGCGTTAAAAATGTTATCAAAACATTTTTCATCTCGAACAACGTGATTCTCTCAAGACACAGCTCCATCACCAAGGTCTGTTAATAGCCTTGAGTGTTCGAAATTTCACAATGAGAGGCAAAGGGCAAGGCTCAGGCATATGTTGTGGCGCATGCACGGAAACCATCAGGTTATACTGTTTCCAGGAGTGAGAGGAAGGATGGGAGATATGCCAAAATTGTACCAACAGCAATGGATAATTATCTCAGTATTCGCAGGACCCCACTTTCTCTTGCACTAATGGAAAACTAGGATGTGAAAACACATACATGGTGAGGCTTAGCTTCTTGAATACAAGCTGACACACAAGACTAAATTCTAAGTTGGTGAATATTATAGGAACCAAGGTATTACTTCCTTTTCATAGTCAAAAAGAGGAGCAGTGCTCTATCTTTCTTAAATGTCTCTAACCTTACCCTTTCTGTATTGCTTTAGGCCACTGTGTACATGTCTCTTTGCAACTGCACAGCTAAACCAGTGCAAAATGGAAACCTCAGGGGACAAGCATCTACAACTGTTTCAGATTAGACTTTACATGCAAGCTGTTTCAACCAGGACACCACCCTTGTGCACCTCCTCCCTTCTACCACTTTCCAACCACCTCCTCTCTCCCTGTGAAATAAATTTTAATATCAAAATAAAGAAAAGCACGCACATTTGATTTTTTTAAGGACTTGTGCAAAATCACAAAAGAAACTTCCTGAATTTAAAGCCTCTGTTACATGAAGTAAGTTAGGATTTAAGAGATTATAATAAGGTTTTCTCAGGTCATGAAAATAAGGTGTTTATTCCATTTTCACTGTAGTTCTACAAGGAAAAATGCAACACACCTGTAAAACTTGAAAAAATAATCTGAATTTGGATTAGCTTCAAATAACATAACTGAAATAATTTTATTCGTTCTTTCACAGTACCTTCCAGTGAAATTAAACCTTTTGACACTTTGAGAAATAAATAAGTAGCATGTTTATTCCAGTGAGCTCTAGTCAAGGCAGAATTTGCATTTTTTAACAGAAGTTACAGCTCAGAAGTAACTCTCAGCTCAGAAGATTTTTTCTACACCTTTATGAATTCATTTAAATTGAAGCTTGCTTAGGTCCACTGTAATACCTTCAGTTACGTGTGGCCCTTCTCAGCCCCCCACTTAGGCAGAGCAAAAAGGGCTGAAGTTGCCAGTAAGATGTTAACTGGGTCAGCAACTTTCAAAATTCACCCCTATCAACTTTCCATATCAGTCAGGTTGCACCATACATCTCAGCTTTGCCCCTATGCTGCTCTCAAGTGTCCTCTACAAAACTGTATGCTTTTTACCCATTCACACTATAGACTTTCCATCCTGCAACTGAAAGATGAGCTACTAAAAAATCTGATAAAAACCACCACTCTTACTGAAAAAAAACTCCCCTGACAGAAAATTCCTGACCAAAAAAATATTCCAGAGTCGTGCTAGAAACAAACCACTAACTGGTGACTTCCAAAAGAATCCTGTGAAGACAAAGAAACCTTAAACCTAGAGCAATCAAAAAAAAGCTAATAGTAGGGACAAATTAAATGCAAATGTGAAGTGCAGTTTTGATGGCATGAGTTAAAGGAGAGTTGCAAATTGCTTTGCCATTTGCTGAAGAATGAATGTTCTTCTTGGAAAAAGGTAGGCACATAGGCTATTTTCCTGTATTTAACATCAATGGCAATCTCTGGTACATGTATTGAATGGGAAATATCTATTGGTTCTTTTAACTTCCAATATTGAAAGAATGGGATAATACGAACCAGGAATTTCAGTTTCAATTTCTGTCATGCTGAATGGACTCTGACAAGGACACTACCAGTCTTCCTACCAAGTGAGCAGGAACAAGTCTGAATGCTTCTTGGAGCTGGACAGAAAGCAGGATTGACCTGCAGGCTTGCATGAGGTTTGTATTTCAGGCCTGGGAAGCCAAATTAATCTATACTGCAGTGATTTTATTAAAAAAAAAATCAAACAAAAAACCCACAGAATACCACAGGCAGACTACACTCACAAGTACAATCAAGAAAGGGAATTCCAGAAGTGAGGGACCAACCTGGGCAGCCAGAGACATAGGTCCATACCTCCCAGACAGGCTGATGGAGGCCAGAGCTCTCAACATACCATCTCAAGAGGCCACTGCTGGGGTAAGCCCAGATTATGGGCCAGTCATACGGGGTATGGGAGCAGCTGGCAGAAAGCTGACAGGGGAACAGTGCCCTCCTCTACAGGAACAAAGGCTTGGGGTGAGCTCAGGTTCCCCCTCAGTGAGAGGAGAAGGACGGGCACCTTCCTTACAGAGCCATCACTCTCTCCACATAGCCAAAGGAGCGACGTGGCAAATGGCCCCCGAACCTCAAACCTCACCTTCTTTGCAGGGAGATCACCCAGGTTTGAGCAAGAAAGAGAACCAATAGGCCCCTCCATGGGGATGCTCTTGTGGGGCTGAAGCCCTATGCCCAGAGCGCCTCTCTTCTTCTGCCCTTCTCCGCTCCTTCTTCACTCACTCTCTTCCCTCAGCCTTCCCAGTCATTCTTCCTTTTTCTGCTTCTCCACAGCCTGTGCCTTTCCTCCCTTTTATTTCGTTATCATATACATTATGTCTTATTCCAACAACCTTTCCTGTTTAAAAAATTGTTTAAAATGTAAAAATCCGTGTCCCAAGGACTGTGTGTGACTGTCATTTTGAATTTTCTTTTTATAACCTGCTCCAATCCTGCATCCACGACTCTCCATTGACTTGTATGGCAGTTTTCATGTAGAGCAGAAATAATTCCTAAAGCAAAGAGGGCTTTCAAGTATTTCCTGCTAAAATAGTCATTCTTTGCTTCTACTTCAGGATATTGTTGCACAAGATTGTTTCCTCACTTGCTATTATATGGAAAGACTCACTCCACTCTCTAGCTCGTTCTTGTCTCAGCTTTTTCCACCTAATCTCTAACTCATTCTCAGTTGTACCTTGCTCTGGTCCTCTTGTAGTGAGTCAGCCTGCTTTCCCTGTGGAACCCCTGAGGATAAAATGAGTCTTTTTCAAGGCCCTTTTAGGTTTTTCTTCAGAACGCTTCCAATTTCCCAGTAAATTCTCACTCTCCTTGCCACAGTGGCCATTCTGGGAACTCAGCTACCACCCAGTACTAGTTGTTAGCCTACTTCTTTCTTTTTTTTTAAGAGCTACTTTACTGCTTCCCAAATCAGACTTCTTTCTTGCTGAGTGCTACTGTATATGTAATATCGGGTAGCTCAACACTTTTCCACGAAATCAAAGCTAGTTTTCCTTAGTCTTCCCTTCCTCAAGTCTCCTGCTGTTTAGCAACCCTGTCCTTTTCCACCTAAACCCCACTGTTACGACTTCAAAAGTACTTCTACCCACCTAACTGAAACCCTTCAATGCCCATATGAGGGTAAGCCTCTTTTTGCTTCTGAAATCCTCAGAAGTTCACTTCAGCATTTCCCAATAGAACATTCTGCTGTCCCTCAGATGAACTTTGATGCATCCCATCTGAGACTTCATAACCTCTCCCACGAATTAACTCATGTTTTACTAGCCAAAGCTATTCATTCTTCTTTCTGAGTAATATTATCACTTCTAACCAAATCCCACACTGTTCCTTCAGGTATTTGGGGATGCTTACTGCACTCCAAAATTTCACTATCTCCTTGAGGCATCTTAGCATCTCCTACCCATGTCACCTTAAAATATCTGGGTCCTCTACCCTCAAGAACCTCCAGTGTTCTGAGATACCTCAGTTTTTCTTCTAAAAAATGGTCTGTCACCCTGATGTGCCTCAGTGTTTCCTGCCAAAAATCTCCACCACCCGGCTCGTATGGTGTTGGCTTGCATTTTGTCCCCTCCATGCACCGCTCCTTCTGTAGGAAACTTGTGACAAACCTCACTCAAGGCCTCCTTCATCACTGCTTGCCTTTCCCACCTAAATTATTCACTGCAGTCTCACACCTCTCTCCCAGGCCCTCTTAAGGGCCTCAGTGTTTCCCACAGAACAGCTCCTCAGAGGCAGCGCGGCCCATCCCACACACCTGAAGTATCTCAGTGTTCCCAAGGTATCTGAGCGCTCTCTGCCTCTGAGGTGACTCAGCATTTTGTCCTGCAATCCAGCACATTTCACCCAAATGCCTCCTTTGTCCTCCTTGGAAACCTCACACAAAAGGGTCTTGTGGACTTACTGAATTTTGAATACTAGAACGTTAAGCAGTTCTGTCTGTGGCACTGCAAAATGAATGCCTGTCGAGGTACCCTCACAACCCCTGCCCTGCTGTACCTCAGAGGCATGTTGGAACATCTCTATTAAATACAGCCAAGAGACTATAGTGGCCAGTAAGATTAACTCTTGTCCGCATCCTCTGTAAAAAAGCCTCAGGACAGTTGCTCCAGATTGCCAGCTCACCCACTGAGTGGTCATGGCTGACCTGAAGTCAATTATATGTGGAGAACTGTTACAAATTCTGAGAAGTGCTGGAGGAAAATGTTCCACTGAAGAAACTTTATCCATAAATTACTCTGCAAGAAAAGAAGCCTGTAGATTAACAAAAACCCAGAACAACAAAACTCACCTCCTATTATGAAATAGCAAACTCCTCGTTATGATCTGATTGTTATGATTCTTAGAGAGATGCCTCTGCGAGAATTAAGGTGCAAATGACTCCATATGCTGAAGGCTACAGTAAGTGTGAGGTAGAGAGAGACATAGAAAGAAATAGAAAAGAGGGAGGGGTGGAGATAAAGAGAGTGAGAGAATCATCATCCCTGTGGATCCAGTGGTGTCCTATCGGTTCTCTTCTTCTGGAATTCTTGGTGGAGGGGTCGGGTTCCTCAAGGCACAGAGTTCAAAGGATTAATACAGGCTCAGGTGTATGTGGGAACCCTGCGGGGGGAGTTTTACAGTGTCTTTTGCAACAGACTGGATCTGTTGCAACACTTGGGGATCACGTGCAGTCCTCTTGTGGAAGGCCTCAGAAATGAGTCTGAGAGGAACTTGGGGGATCTTTGATAGTTTATGACCTTTTGTAGGACATGAAAGCTGCCTCTTATGTGACTGTCTTTTGTGAATGTCACCTCCCACAGGCAGGGGAGTTTTACAACTGAGCCAACTGAGTTTGTTGTGTGAGGGAGGAATCTCTGCAGGGTCTGCTCCTTATCTGGCCTCTAGCCTCCAGTGATGGGTGTTCACCCCCTCTGCCTTATGCAGACCAGAGGTTTTGCCTCACACACCCAAAAACTCTCCTCCTCTTCTTCTGGGGGGAAGAGCGTGCAAACCTAGCCCCAGCAAATGAGTCTCTGGGCTATGGCCAGCCCCAGCTGACCCAGCCAGAGATGATTTTCAGCACAGCTGCTAGGTTTGGCTTTCCTTGTGGCTACACTCTTCTCCTCCAACTTTACTTACTCCTCCTTAAACCTGAGATAATTGGACAATGTTTTTACCTTATCTCAAGTTCCCATATCAGGAAGCATATTCAGGGGGGAGGGAGGTGGCTTTGGTGGCCACAGAAGAGCACTTCTTTCTTGGCAGTTTCCTGCAGTGGGCAAAGCTCTTCAGTGATTTTAACAACGTTTCAGCCATTAACCATTTCAGTCTCTCACACTCCTGAAAGATAAAAAAAGAGGTACGGGGTTAAGCAAGCGCCTTTAATGCATATCAACACTTCTGATGGCAAATAGATCAAAAATCGTATTTATGGAGGTCAAGAAGCTGATTGCATTCTTTGAGGGCTCAGCATGTAAAATATTAGAAGTAGATATTAATGTTCTTGGTCTAGCCCATTTTCTGTGACATGGCATTGAGGAATATTGACCTTACACAGACAGAAACAAAATAAGTGAGTTTTGTTACTCTAACACACAGAAAAACTGATACAGATGTCAGTGAATATAACATTTTACTGATCTGTGTCTGTGGAAATTCCTAGTATTTATGTTTAGCTTAAGTATGAGATTTCTGTTGAAAACCATACCAATCATTAGGATCAATGAATCTCCCCATTCTGGTGTAGAACATCTAGAAGGATTTGGATCTTCTGTTCATATAAGTGGTCAGGAGACAACTGTATCTCCAGTTCACAACTGATTGAAAACCCCATGCAGGGCTGTGAGCAGACTAAGAATTACTTGCTAACTTCCTTGTTACTTGGCCTTTTATTTTCAGCTGAATGCCAGTGAATATGTGACTGAAGTATATATTTTGATTTGATGGACACAGATTTCTCAGCAAGATTTTGTATCTCTCAAGTAGCAAACACAGTATTAGAAAAATCTGAAAAGTGTATTAACAGATAAAGAAATCTTCAGGAGGTGACTAGCTGGTAAATTTTTATCTAGGATGTATTTAAACTAAATGGAAATCACAAAATTAAACATTTTATCAGGGAAAATATTTTAATGAGAACAAATAACTGTAATTGGTGGACTTGTCCTCTGAACATGCTTCAGATAGGACTGTACCATCTGGAGATACCAGCAATTTGATGAAATGCCAAATTTCTAGTTTTGAATTCACTGATACTACTGTAATCTATTTGATATATTCTTTATTTTGGATTCATGACTAACATCACAATGTGCTTTTTGCAGAACAAAAACTGCCTAACAAAAACACCTAGCTATTTCTATTTTTGGTATTCCTATCTTATAATTGTGAAGCATCTCGGAATATCAAGCAGAGTAATCACTGCATTATCTAAACAAACTCTTTTGCAACATTGTATTTTGTTAATGTTATTAATGGTCCTGGTCAGCATCACAAAGGACACCAGCTCTGAGAAATATGGCTTAGTAAATACATAACTCAAACATACAAACAAGGACAAATCACAGAGTAGTTTTACTATGCTGTGTAACAAGAGATAACAAAGAAGGAATTGAGCGAAGATTACATGAATGTAAAAATAAAGTAATAAAGCAAAGAAAAGGCATGCTTTTTTGTTTAGAAATTGTCCTTCCAAGCACCTTTGTGTTTGATTTTCTTGTTTATGCACAAGAGCTTCTAAGCTGCTAGAAGTAAAATAAAAATATATAATATTTATGAAATATAGAAATAGATTTTATTAAGATTTAAAAAGAGAGAAAAGCACTCAAATAGTCTAGTTGCAAAATTTCTGCTTTATCTTCTCAGTTCAAATTTACTCAGTCTTGTGGGTAGCTTTGATTTTTAAAAATTATCACTACCATGGCTATGTGAACCACTAACAAATATTCTACTACTTGATCATTACCTCCCTAAATATTTAATATTTCTCCATTCTGCTGTTGTATATTATTTTTTCCCGAATAATTTGTTAGGTAGCTTAAAGTTAGTTTGTCCACAAGCTGGGATTTCATGTGTCATTGTGACATACATCATAATGTCATAGTCTAAATTCCCCTCTCTTTTACAATTACTGCTTCTCTTTCAGCCTTTACCAGTAGAAAGATTTCCCCCTTCTTACCACGGGCAGTGTCCTGTTCTGCTGTTTGATGTTCTAGCATCCCAAGTCCAATGTTTTTCTCTATGGAAGTAAGAAATTGCCCTTTCATGCTTTCCTTTATCGCCATCATTTTAGGTAGAAGATACAAGGAAGCAAGTGAGGAAATGGCTTCACTTATAAACTTCACATTCTGAAGTTTCTCTTCCTTTTCAAATGCAACTAAACATCCTTCCTCTACTCTGACACTGAGAGAACAGGATGGTTACTAAGAAGGCTAAAGAGCAGGGACACACAGCTGCCTTTCCTTTGTGTATGTCCATATATTTGGTGTATTCAGCTTTGTGTTAACAAGGAGCTAAATCATTCACAATAAAGGGGCAGACCCAGATGATTAGAAAACAACTGAGCACCTGTAGAATGTATTTCCTTTATTGATATTATATTTATGACTGTATGTCATGCATATAATATGGTATATTTTTATCTATACATATGATATATAAGTGATATTAATATCAATTGAGCTATTCAGTAGGCAAATCTCTTCTACCAGGAACAGCCATGATTGTTGAAAGTTCTAGAGCATCACTTTCTGGCCACTGGCCACTTTCTGGCTGAAGAAAGTTTTTCTCCCTGGCGCAATTCAGCTCTTATTATTTATCAGGGAGTTAATCAGGGTTTGAAATCATATGTCCTATCTCTCTAATGTTTTGCTAATATTTTCTTCCTCTACTCCAACTTCTTTTTTTCTTATAAGAGTCTGGTTTTGGATCACCATTTTCCTCACTTCTTTTTCTTCTTGCCCCCAAAGAAAACAGGGAAAAGTGGTCTAGTTTCTAACAACTTGGATAAGAGCAGTACACATTAGTTTGCAGTGAACACATTGCTTTTGAGGAGGAGGGACTGAATGTTTAGTAAATTTTTGCTTCCTTTACCACACTCTCCCAGAATTATGTTTCTGATGGAAGTATGCTGGCTCATACAGAGGTTTTTATCCATAAAATAATGTAATGATAGTACCAACATCCATGTGGAATACAAAGTCTTAAAACCTCTACATTCACAACAGCAGCTTGATAGAAAATAATCTGAAACAAAATTGATGGCCTAACCTTCCAGCTGTAGACTTATTGCATAGTAAATGAGGATAAATCTGTTCAGTTGCAACTTTTGCAGCACATGACCTTTTTTCTTAGCTTAATCAATAAAGCAACCAATACTCCAGTTTTCTCTGAATCCATTTTTAAAAAGCAAAATCAATTTTTCTATGGCATATCTCCAAAATTCAGAAAGCTTACCTCAGATACTGACTGACAAGTGGAATTTTGAGATAATTTAATCTAAGCAATAATAATTAAAAATATTACTAAAGGATATACAATAACTCTTGAAATAAATTCAATCTGAACGTACAGGATGCTGTCTTGTAGCATACTTTTTTTTGTGAGAATAATCCACTAATTATCATCATTAAATTACAACATGGAATGCAAATGCTGTATTCCTTTTCTCAATAAAAATGTTTAGTGCTTTAAGTGCCATGTTGTCATTGAAATTAGCCTTTTGACTAGAAAAAGTAAACCATTTCTTAAAAGGATTAATTAATTTTTATGGTTGGGTAAGATTCCTGTAGATCTCTCAGGAAAATTCTGCACATAAAAAAAGAGTAAATACACCATGCAGCCACATGTATTACGTCTGTCTCTTAGGCAGTGTCAAGACAATATTAACAAGCTGGCTGAGAAGTCTCTAAGTGTGTACAACAACTCAGAGCATCCCTTCTGTATGTCACTTATTGAACCCAAGCAGATCACAAAGAGAGTTCCTGTGCACTAGCCATTGTTTCATGAGTCCTTTATGTTAGAATGCCTCAGGAATATCAAGATCTAATGCTCTGAGAGAACACAAAACCATCTCTGTTTAGGCAAAAGATGCATTTAGGTGAATACCCTGTCTGCAGCAAAAGATGACAGAGCTCATCTGAAAGAAAAGCGAAATTAACAAAACCAGTGTAGATGCTCCTAGTCTGCAGAAATCTGTGGGCCAGGAATTTTCTGCAGGCAGCAATGTTCTCTTTATCATTACTAAAAACTTCAAAACTTACTCAAAACATTCTGTGGGGAGAAGTTCCATAGCTCACTCTTCTATGTTGTGTGAAGGACCATTTTTCTTTTTTTTTCTTTTTCATTTTGACCTGCCACATGAAGGTTTTAATGTTTTAATGTTTTAAGTCTCTTGTCATTGCCAAACGTTGTTTCTTATTCATATTCCTCCTAAATCTCTCTGACAGTACATCTGGATTGTCTTTTTGCAGACTGAAGAAGGCTGTCTGTCTAGTACAGAATCTTCCTTACATTTCTTCCAGTTCTACTGTATCTGTTCTGGCATAAGGAATTGCATATGGTATTCAAGATACAGAAGCATAGTCAATTTATTCTGCAGCACAATATTATTTATTTTGTGTTCTCTGTTTATTTTTTCTCCTTTTCTTTCTCCTTCTGTCTTTGTCTTTCTCTTTTTCCTTTATTTTTTTGGATCCTTACAGAACACTCAGCTACTGCTTTCATAAACCTATTTATTATAATTGTTAGGTGTTTTTCAAGACTTATAGTAAACATCTAAGGATCTATTTTAGTATCTGTAAAGCTAGGACTGTTTTGTCTCATATGATTGATTTTATAAATTTTGTTTCTGAACTTTTTCTGCCTTCTATTACCCAAGCACTCAATCTTTCAGTGTTCATCTGCAATTATTCAGTCACTCATATGTTTGCTACTATTATTTGTGTAAAGGTTAGCACATTTTGCCACCTTACTCCTTTCCAGATCTCCTGTGACAATAGATAAAACAAAGTTTTCATATAAAGTTTGTCCATGTCCATATATGTCCAGCCTCATTTGAGCCAAGAAGTATTACAGGCAGATTAAGCACATCAGCTCTTCTACATATTCAAAATTAATTTTTAAAAACTAATCTGCAAATAGACCAGAGATCTGAATTCAGACGCTCCCACAGAGTTTCTGGACTCATGATTCAGGATGAAACTAATAATAACAATAACAATATGGATTACTTTTCACCAGCTTAAATAAGTGGGGACTCAATACTGGCACTGTTGATCCCATTTGCACGGCACCTCTCCTGCTGCCTGGTCAAAACTGAGGTAATTTCTGTAATAAATGGCCACTCAAGGAGAAAGGTTTTGATCATTTCATAAGGTCTGTTTTACTTTCTTTCTGAGGCACTGTAGTAGCATTGCTTTTCATCTTATTGTAGCATTCATCAAACAAAAAGAAATATTTTTCCATTTGGCAATGTGGAGAGTGGATGTTTTTCTAGTCCTTCTGGACCAACCATGATTCACATGATTGTCTGAGATTGCAGGAGCCTGCACATAATGAGCCACATCTCTTCCACAGTTGTGTTCCTTGGTTCTCAAAGAGCCTATCAACAACAACAAATTACTACAAAAGAGACGGATTAAAGGAAAGGAAAGGAAAGGAAAGGAAAGGAAAGGAAAGGAAAGGAAAGGAAAGGAAAGGAAAGGAAAGGAAAGGAAAGGAAAGGAAAGGGAATATGGCATGATAAGAGAACTCTTGGGACAGATGGAGGGGCAGCATGAAACACTACTGCCCTGAATGGGAAACTGGAATGTAGGAGGAAAAGCAGAGGCAAAGAACTTAGGAAAGCCCTGTGCAATATAAATTCAGTTTAGTTTATCTTTCTTTAGATAATTTTGGCACTTTGAGTACAACTTATGTATGTGATGTGAAATGTTCTTCCTTTTTCTGATGATTACCTTCAGAATAATCACTGATTAAGTGATCTCAACTGTGTTAAGTGATCTCAGCTGTGTTTGTGCTTTATTGGTGATGTTATGAGAAGATTCCATCTACAAGATTTCCTGTTTTGTCTGAAGATGTTGAGCTCATAGGCACTGTATTTTCTCTCAAGAATAAGATAATATTTCACCAGATGAGTTTTTAAAATTACTGTTTTCTACAGACACAGTTTTACTTTTGAGGTTTGGAACTGACTTGCAGCTCTCACGAGGGACAATGTGATGTCAGTGAGGAATCAGTAATGAGAGTGGAGACCAAGGCAATGTGCTTTCAGTAGCCATTTTTGCTAGGCAGGCATGCTTGCATTTCCTGAAATATTTTCATTTTTAGTAAGTTTTAGGTGTTGGAAACTTTTTTGTTAGTTTGATTTTCTAAGAGTACAGAGAATTATAATTAAGCCAAAAGCTTAATTGATTCTCTGTGGGTCAGTCTGAAGGCAATGGAAAGATTAAGCCAGTGTATTTTGTGGAAGGAACTCCCTGAGTACCAAATGAGATATGAAGGCTAAATGAGCATGCATAAAATTCAATTCATAATGATTTCCCAAAACCCATTCAACGAGTCTAGATATGCAACTTTCTCACCTGCTGACCTCCTGTATCTTCTTCTTACCCTATGCTGGACTGCTTTCTTCAAACTCCAAAGAAGTGCCTGCTTATGGTTTTCCATGCAAGACAGTTTTTGTTTCAAAGGACTTTTTAGAATTTTTCATACTCCTTCTGTTATGCTGTTTCTTATCTTTTGGAGAAAAAAAATCCAACACAAACCAACTAATTCTTCCTCATGAGTACAAGGAGGTAAAACTTTCAGTTTTACTCATGTCTGCAAGGACAGAAAGGCTGGCACAACGGAACACTCAGAAAATGAGAACTGGAGAAGAGGTAAAACCACCTGTTTTACTGGCAGTGCCAGTTTATGCTGAAGTTATCCAAATACAATATAAGGAATACAGTCTGAGATGTGAAGTGTGCAGAAATCTACAGCAAAACATCTGAATAAAATGACAATTATGACATAAGTGGATTAAAAATTACAATCTTTAATTTGTTCACTGATTTCGTGCTTAATGCCTGTCATATATTGACACTTTAATGAGTGGCTGTCTACCCAAAACATTATTGCAAGCAGGGGAAGAATGTTAGGCTGTGCAGACAAGATGAGATGGATTGGTTGAGAGCATATATCAGGGCAGAAAGAGACGCCTTCCTGGCTCTGGACAGTTGGTAAAGTCCTCTGAGAGCTACAAAAATGTCACCCAGGGTTGTGGAAGATATGCCTGAACCATGATAATCAGATAAAAACCCAGTTTACTAAAACTTCTTCTGTTTCTTATAGAGAGGTCCTTATAGAGAAGTCACACTCAAATTTACTTGAGTTACTCTCTCCAAACATGAGTCCCTACAAACTCCAATACACTGACTATGCAGACAGCTGAAATTTCTGAGCTGTTTATACATACCAGAATAAATCACATTTATAGATGTAGATGGATCCAGTTGGTTTTGTAACTAATCAAGTTATGGTTATATTGGTATAATTCAAAATATTGAGTGAAATAAACTAGAAAAAGAATGCAGTAGACTCCAATTATAACTAGATGTCATTGATAAATGAAATGTACAAGCTCTTAGAATAATTGGAGGTGAACTTGTCCATTGTTCTGTGAAGGGATTTAGAATGCTACTGTTGAAACTGGCTGTGGGCACCTCAGTCATGGAAACCTTACTGGCTATATTTAGAAAACTAAACTAAAATAAGAATATAGTAAATAAAATTGTACTTTTTTTTCCATATTTAAAAAGGCATTTTTGGGGAAAAAAAATTCCTTAGAAGTTCTATTTTTTCTTTTCATCTAATTATAAACTGCCTAACTCTTTATATGAAGAAAGAACTAAGAAATTTGTGTGATTTAACTCTGAAACTCTGAACTTTGAAATGAGTAAAACATTCTGTACTGTAGCTATTTTAATCTCACTTCTGTACTAGATATCTCAGCTGTGCAAGCTACAATATTGATTCATCTGGGGAGAATGAAATATGACTAGCAATAGGGATACAGAAAATTCTGTTGATCTGATTTCTTTTCCCTGCCACTGTTCCTGACCATGAATACCATAGCTTCTAAAAGTTCAGCTGAAGAGTGAAAAAAAGGCTCTGGTATTGGAGCACTAGCTTCAAAACTGTTGCAAATTTAAGCTCATGGTTTCCCTACTGTTGTGGTACAACCCCCTTTCCTCCTCTATGCCACTCTAGAATCTCGCAGAATCACGAAACAACCTGAGTTGGAAGGAACCCACAAGGATCATCGAGTCCAACTCCTGGCCCTGTACAGGACACCCCAAGAGTCACACATGTACCCAAGACCATTGTCTAAATGCTTCTTAAACTCTTCCAGGCTGGTGCTGTGACTAATTCCCTGGGGAGCCTGTTCCAGTGCCCAACCACCCTCAGGGAGAGGAACCTCTTCCTGATATCCAACCTAAACGTCTCCTGACACAGCATCATGCCAACCCCTTGGGTCCTGTCACTGGTCACTGCAGAGAAGAGATCAGTACCTGCCCCTCTGGCTTTTGCTTGTGAGGAAGCTGTAGACCATGATGAGGTCTCCCCTCAGTCTCCTTCAGGCTGAACAGATCAAGTGACCTCAGCTGCTCCTCATACAGCTTCACCTCCAGGCTCTCCACCACCTTTGCTGCCCTCCTTTGGATGATCTCCAGGTGCTTTATATCCTTCTTATATTGTGGGACCCAAAACTGCCCCCAGCACTCAAGGTGAGGCTGCCCCAGTGCAGAGCAGAGGGGACAATCCCCTCCCTTGCCCAGCTGGTGATGCTGTGCCGGATGCACCACAGGACAGGGCTGGCTCTCTGGGCTGCTGGGGCACTGCTATCTCATATTCAACTTGCCATTGACCCAGAGCACTAGATCCCTGTCCATGGTGCTGCTCACCAGCCTTTCATTCCCCAGTTTCTATATACATACAGAGTTTTCCTATCCCAGGTGCAGAATGCAAAACTTGTGTTCCTTAAACTTCATACAGTTGGTAATTACCCAGCCCTCCAATTTGTCTGTGTCTCTCTGCAGGACCTCTCTGACTTTGAGGGAGTCAATGGTTTCTCCCGTTTTAGTATCACAGGCAAAGTTAAGAGTCCTTAGTGTCCTGTGCCCAAGTTGTCTATGCAGACAGTGAAGATCACCGACCCTACACTGGAACCCTGAAGAACCCCTTCAGTGACAGGTTGCCAGTCTGATGTCACCCCATTCACTATGAACCTTTGCACCCAACTCATGAGCCAGTTGCTCACCCTTTGTATGATCAAGCTGTGTGCTGGACATTTTGTCCAGAGGGATCCTATGTGAGATAGCATTTAAAGCTTCACTGATATCAAAAAATATTATATCAACTGGCTTACCAGCTGCTTATACTGCCTACAGTACAGTAATATAGTAATATCACTGTGTATAGTCATTAGAATATGGAAGCATAAAATATATAAATTATAAACATCACTGTGAACAGTGTTTATTTTCATATTTGTAATATATAAATGTGCTGGACCTCCTTTCTTATTTGTACCATTTCCTCCCAAAACATAATAAGCAGCACACTGAAATCTCCAAACTATTTTCCACATTCAAGTCCAGGAGAGATTATCATGATGAAAGTATTATTTTCAACAGACTCCTTTATTGCATCCAAAGAAATGCAATAAAACATTGTAATAATAGTTTGAGTGCCATCGCTTTAGCTTTACAAGTGCAATGGGAACAATTATGCACACCTGTCTTAGCAGCAAGGAAGAAATAAATGTAGGAAACAACACCCCCAGAGAGCTCCATCAAAGACTGGAGGCAGAAAACAGGCCTTACAGTGCCTTTTATCCCAGCCTCGACAGATGACGTCAGATTCATTTGTACCATGTGACATTTCTTAACTGCTCAGACCTTGAAAACATGCGTTGGAACTACTGTGATTCAAGTGTTCATCTCTGTAATGTTTCTTTTCCTAGAACATCTCTGCTTAGGCTGTTACGTTGCAGATTATTTACTGCATGCCTTTGCTGAGTGGATGACGATGTTTACTCTGCATCAAGCCTTTCAATATCCTCATTCTAAGAGCAACGCTGTCTTATGTGTTAAGGGCTAAGTGGCAGCATTCAGCTGAAATAAAGTATCTTTCTTGTTTGAAAGATGATGCCAGTTCTGCACAAACACAGAGGAAACTGTCATAACACAATCTATGTGCCAGAGTAAAGATATAAAACACTTACTAAAATACCTTGAAAAGCAGGAAAGACATAGTTCATAAGACAGTTGAAGAATTTTACTTACATAAATGCAACATAGAGACCTGAATATCTTTTTAGATTTGTAAGTGATGTGTGTTTAGGAAATAAAATTAATTTTCATTCAACTAATTCCATCCTACGTTATGGCATTAATTATTTTACCTTTAATTAGGAAAGGTTTTGGCTGATACAAGGATTTTGTCCGCTTTGGGGAAATTATTCCCTTCCAGTCACACTGATCATCTTTTTCATAGGAACTCACAGATCTATTATAGACTATTATAGTCTATTTCAGATACATCTAACAAAACAAACGAATAAATAAAAAAAAAAATCCCAGACTAATAATAAACTGTCCTTACTTAGTTTTAAAATGAAGCCTGGTTTTGCAGAATTGGATTTTAGCGGGATTCTGTGTCTATTCATTGTTTAATTGGATACATATTTCATTTCTGTCACTTCCTTAGGGATTAAAATACATTGGCCAGTGAGATTTGATAGAAACCATTTTTACAATTGTTCAATATTTAATCTCCAAGCAATTGACAACTAATTGTTGTTGACATTTAATTGCATGATTTTCTAAAGATCTCTTTTGTTAAAGCGCTTGCAGTACAGGTCAGTAATATGCAGAACACGCTTCCCACGTACACTCATCTCAGGATCCCAGTGCTGTCACTGAAGGTGGAGATGATTCCTACCCTAGGTGTTCTGAGTAATCAGGCTGTGAGAGTTTACTGCTGCTGTTTGCACATATACAGTCTATACAGGCTCCTTTGCAGAACTATCAAATGCCCATAATGTACCTGTTCTGCTTGACCTATACATAACTGCAGACAACTGAAAAAAGTACTGATGAATTAAATTATACACAAATTTGAACACGTATGGCTTTCCTACTAAACTAAATTCTGCTGGTTGCATCTGCTGTGTCATAATGGAGAGTGGAACAACCAGAGAATGAATCTTCTGCCATCAGATGCTCTCTCTTCAGCCTGTGTGGGGTACCAGTGAAGCACTCTTGTGACAGTGGGTTCAATGTAGCCTTGCCATTCTGGACAAGAATAAAATGTTTTAGGTGCCATTTGAGCTATGGGGCACACAGCTCTCTCAGAGCTGGAGGGAAAGGTTATTACATGGAAAACATATCATTTTCTGCTCTCATTAGATATTAGATTAGATATTCTGCTCTCATTAGATATTGAAGCCCTAGTCCTCTCTGGCACTTCCAGCATTATCACATGCAACTTTTTCAAGTATTTATCTATTTTTATCTATTTATTCTCCTCAGGCCTATACCGTACTCTGTTGCCTGGTAATGAAGACCATTTGGAATCCTGTGCAAGGCCAGTGTGATGTGGTCAGGGACACACGACACCGGCCCAGGAGCACAGCTGTCAAACTACACTTTGGAGGCTGGGTAAAAGGGACTTGTCACCCTAACAGTGACCTCCTGATGCTGTATGTCTTTGGCACATCTTTTGGAATTTCCCACGGACAAATTGTGCTAGAGAGAAAACATGGTGCTTTTTCTGCCATGTTACCTTCCCGAGGAAAAGCTTTATCTGTGTGACACCAGTCACACAGAGGGTGGCCAGGAGGGACTTGAGTCTGTTCTCTCCTGTGGGTCTGCCACGTCCGCCAGATCCTGGAATGCCAAGAATCCTTCCCCCACCCATACCGAGTTGTGTGACACAGACACCACAAAAAATCTCAAGCTCCAAAACCATAAGTATTTATGGTGAACCCAGAACACAAATAGACATTTATGTTTTGGAGAGCTTGGCATACAATCACTATCATTATGGAGTCACTAGGTCAGAATACTACAAATTACTATTAGTGCGGTAATTTGATATTACACAGCTTTTCATTTTTTTTTAATTTTTAGTTTTAATTACATGATTCTGTGCGTTGTCACCACATTTATAAAACAGAAAAACGAATCTCTCCCAGCAGGTCCTCAGCAAAAGCAGTCATGAGCTTTAGCTTTGTGTTTCAAGCAGAATCACAGACACCAAAGTCGGCCGCGGGGTTTACCGCACCCGAAGCTATCCCGGCACTGTGCCGGACCCCCAGCCGCCACGACCGGGCCCTCAGCCTCCCCGGCCGGGCCCTCAACCTCCCCGGCCGGGCCCTCAGCCTCCCCAGCCGCTCCCGACCCCGGCTCGCAACAGCGCACGCGCCCGGGGGCGGTGCGCGGCGGCCGGAAGTGGCGCCTGCCGGGGGCGGTGCTCTGGGGCGCGTGGCGCGGGAATGGAGGAGCAGCAGGAGGCGGTGGAGCAGCTGTGGAATCTGGCCGTGGGGCCGAGCGAGCAGCGGAAGGCGGTGGAACAGCTGGAGAACCCGGCCATGGGGCCGGGCGGGCAGCGAGAGGTGGTGGAGCAACTGGAGAGTCTGGCCGTGGAGCCGGACGGGCAGGGGGAGAACCCGGCCCTGGGGCCGGGAGGGCAGCAAGAGGTGATGGAGCAGCTGGAGAGCCTGGCCTTGGGGCCGGGCGGGCAGGGGGAGAACCTGGCTGTGGGGCCAGGCGGGCAGCAGGAGGCGGTGGAACAGCTGGAGAACCCGGCTGTGGAGCCGGCCGGGCAGCGAGAGGTGGTACAGCAACTGGAGAACCCGGCCGTGGGGCCAGGCGGGCAGCGGGAGGTGATGGAGCAGCTGGAGTGCGCGGCCGTGGGGCCGGGAGGGCAGCAAGAGGTGATGGAGCAGCTGGAGAACCCGGCCGTGGGGCTGGGGGAGCAGCAAGAGATGATGGAGCAGCTGGAGAACCCGGCTGTGGAGCCGGCCGGGCAGCGAGAGGTGGTACAGCAACTGGAGAACCCGGCCGTGGGGCTGGGGGAGCAGCAAGAGATGATGGAGCAGCTGGAGGGCGCGGCCGTGGGGCCGGGAGAGCAGCAGGAGATGATGGAGCAGGTGGAGAGCCTGGCCGTGGGGCTGGGGGAGCAGCAAGAGATGATGGAGCAGCTGGAGAACCCGGCCGTGGGGCTGGGGGAGCAGCGGACGGCCGACCAGGAGAAGATGCCGAGCCCTGCGGAGGGCGGTGGGGAAGCCCAGGCCCTCTTGCCCCCAGCCGCGGGAGCGCGCCGCTCGCCGCCGCCCGCCTGGCCCCGCTCTCCCGCTGCCGCCGTGACCTCGTCGGAGTCGGACAGGTGGGTTCAGCCCTTTGCTCGCCGCGGCCTTCGGCGCTGTGGCTGAACGCCCGAGAGGCCGGGGTGCCTCCTCGCCACCTGCCCCCGCCCCGATGTTTCACCCTCTGGAGCTTGCTCCTTCCCATCAAAGGTGTAATTTACAGTTGCATTTTGGTAGGAGCCTGTTAAATTAGGTCTCCAGAACAGTGCCTGTAAGGCTGTAGGATTTAAGGAAGACATCATTTTGGTGGTTGTGGCCTGGAGAGCGTGGGCCACCCCACTAGGTTGACGTGGTGCTCACAAAATGCACCTGCGGCTCTTGGGGCAGGACACCCGCGGTGTTACTGCTGAAAAACCTGAACGTAGGACTCAAGGTGGGGAGTCTGCACACCCTACCATGTGCTCTGATGTTGGCATCTCAGTGGAAAAGCTCATTCTCAATTTTTTTTTATTGATTCCGTCTTCTACTTGCTGCATCTGTGATTTGATGTGCAGTGTAGTTGGTGAAAGGTAGTTGGTTAAATGTGGGCTCTGTTGCAGTGTTAGAAGTCTGCACACTTTGGTTGTTACAGTAAGTCTTGTGTTTTCTTATTGGGCCGGTGCAGCAGGATGGCCATGTGGCTTTTTTGACTAGAGGAGGCTAAAATAACGTCTAGGAATCTTCTCCTAAAGATTCAAAGCTTCATTAACAGTTAATTGATTAAAGTTTAACTTCAGAAGTACTTCTGTTGGTTCAAAGTTTTCCTTGACTATCATGAAGTGATGGAGAGTGAAATGCCTGACTTCTAGGGGCTTCACCTGTGTCTAGTGTTTTTTACTTCCAAAATCTGTTGTGCTGATGAACCCTAAAGATGAAATTTTTGTAACTTATCTGTCTTGCATGTATCTCAGTCTTTTGTTTGTTTTTTTAACTCCCTCTACTGATTGGTTTTTTAGTCTGATTTTTTTTTGTCTTTCTGCTATATCGATGTTGTTCCAAGAAGTCTGTATTTGACCTTTTCAAAAGGTTTATTTGGAGACGTGCTCTTACTTGTCATTACTATGAGCATTTGTTGGAATAAAGAAAGGAGCAATAGGAAGCCATCTATTTACTTGGGAATGAGACTGGTATTGCAAGAATATAGAAAGAGTGGTTTGTTTTTTTTCCTTCAGGTAAGAAAGGTTATTTTGCATAAGATTGGTTATCTCAGTGTATTTTTTGTATACGGTTTGTATTGTGTTTCTTCTGTTAGTAGGACCAATTGCTCCACATATTTTTTCATCCACCAACCCTTGAAGAACTTGGACCTTTGCTAAAATGAACGTGTTGACATGAATAAGGACTGGTTTCTTACTCCACTCTTTATTTGAAATATTAGGAGTCTGAGACAATAAACATCTCTTACACATGTACTGGGAGATTTGGACAGGACATGAATTATGAAACTGGAATAATCCATTTTATTTACAAAAATTAGAATTTTACCCCCTTCATTGTGCAAGATGCATTGCTTGGAATAAGTATTTTCTTAACTTTCACTCACTGTTATGCTAATGTTGGGATTTTACAAGAGCAGTGACTGAGAAGGCAATACTGTAACTCCCATGTTTTTGTTTTTTTTTTTAATTCAGTGATACAGATTCAGATAGTTCATCAACTACACTCTTCTCTTCATCTTCAGCAGTCTCTGATGAAGAGGATCATCCAAATGAGAAGGATAACAGATTTTACTGCGTTAGGACAAAGGATGAGTTGCCTATTGATGTAAGTACAATGTGGTACTTTTTAAACCCTTTCCTACTAACGCAACTAAAAATTTATATTTTATGTCAGTCCTTCTGTGTCAAGATGGGCATAGAATCAGAATAGTAAAAGAGAAACTCCAAGGCTGAGCTAGACACCTTTAGTAGGTAAAGCAAAAGCCACCCACACAAGCAAAGCAAACCCAGAAATTAAGCTACCCCTTTCCATGGACAGGCAGGTGTTGTGCCATCCCCGGGAAAGCTGGGCTCTTTGTGTAACTGTTGCTTGGGCATACAAACACCATCACTGGAAATGTCCCTTGTTCTCCTTTTTCACCCAGCTTTGTATGCTGAGCATGATGTTACATGGTATGGAATGTTCCTTTGGTCTGTGCGGGTCACCTGTCCTGGCTGTGCCCCTCCCAACTCCTTTTGCGCCTTCTCACTGACAGGGTGGCATGAGAGGTAGAAAATGCCTTGGCTATGTATGAGCCTTGCTCAGCAATAATAAAAACATCTCTATATTGTCAACAATGTTTCCAGCACAGATTCAAAATGCAACCCTGTAGCAGCCACTGTGAAGAAAATGGACTTTTCTGCAGTGAAAACCGCCACAGTTAATGACATAGAAAGTCATGGTTTTCAGGTATATGAATTAAGGAGTGTTAGTGGAACTGTTTCGGAAATCTCTTGCTTTGAAGCAAGGATTGGCAAATACTGTATATAGTGTGGCAGATGGTACCGTTTTGAGATACAGAATCAGAATTTTACCTTCCTTCTTGTCTTTAGCCTTTGAATTCTCTTACAAAAGTGACTCAGTTAAGTCTTGGCAGTGAAGTTGGTTTAATGTTGGAAAAAATCACTGGCGGGTAGCAGGGTGTGGTGTTTTTATCTGAATTCATGTTTGCGTTTAATGGTATAACGTTTGGGAAAGTCTTGGCCTTTTTGATCTATGCATTGCTCTATAAGCCTTTGCTAAACACTTTTGTTAGAGTGAAGGTTGTCAGGTGAAGTATCAACCAGGATAAGATTCTTTTGCTTGTGTGGGATTTTATTTCTAATAGTGGCCTTTGAAAGTGCAGTTCACTGCTAAGATTTGATATCTCAGCATTCACAGGGTGTTGAATTTGAAGATAATGCTTACTCTAGTTGCCTTGTATTTCATAAAGTCTTTACTTAATTTACAGCAGCATAGTATATTCATAGAAATTTTAGTTTATGAGTAAATTGGAGGAAGATAATGAACTTGGTGTTAATCAGTCTTTGATTTTGATCCTTATATTATGGGGAAAAAGCCTAATTTGAATATTTTGTAGTACTCATTTTTTTATTTGAAATTTGGCTTTTCTCTTCTCTCTGATGTCTCATTACCCTCTTGTACCAAATGCAACTTTCAGCTAAAAATAATTTTCTTTGTATAGGTTGTTGTGATGTTTACATCTTCTATAGTGATCCAAGTCATGGCATAAATGAACAGACCCCATTTTGTTAAATCAGATGATAGACATCTGGTGTATTTTGTGCTGTATTGCCTCTTGCTGTGTATATTTTTCTTCCATGCATTGAATATTGTTGCAAGTGGTCTTATTTTTTGATTTCTGATTGTTTAATTATTGTGTTGTACGTCGAGCTTGGGTGAAATGCCTGTCAATTGTTGGCTCTCTCCAGTTAAATAAAATTAGCTTCTGCTGTATTTGTGATGGAAATATATAGAGTAGCATCTCTGTAGGAGATATTTCCTCAAAAGTGGTGGTCCCCCAATATGAGTTCGAATCAAACTAGATTTTTTTAAAAAGAAAATCTTCAAAATGCCAGGGGATTTTTCCAAACTGTCAAATTTCTGCAGTGACAAAGTAGTAAGTGCCTTTGTGTGATGTTATATTCTAAACATTGACTTGATGTTTGCAGAAACTGCCTCCTGTTGAAGACTTATCAATAATTCTTCCAGATAATGTTGAACTGAAGCTCTTTGGGACAGTTTCCAGCATTATTGAGCAGCTAGGTAGGCAAGATATGTTTGCTTTGTTTTTAGTTATTGTAATTTCTGGATATCTCTGCATTAATTGTGTTCTTAGCTGTTCCTTCAAAGTGTCAGTCCTACAGTGTCGTGTTTCTGGGGGTAGCAAGTTGCCAAATTGGAATTTGAACTAACAGATGACATTTGTGTTGAATTACCTTTTATTTGGCTTATATGCATGTATTTCTATGTGACTTCTGTGTTCATTTTTTAAATTCAAACCCTTTTTTTTCTACTGTGTATTATGGTTTTTATATTGATACTGGCCACAGTTACTGTATTTAAGCGTTTTAAGAAAATCTTCCAGCCGTAAGTGCTATTTTTGAATAATCCCTGAATATATAGGAGCTGTATAACTGAAAGCACAGATGCAGTACAGTGCAGTCCCAAGTGTTTGCTTGTTAATATATGAGGACAGGAAAAAGACTTGTTTCTTCAACAGTGCAAGTCCATTTATTTATTTATATCGTTATTCTTTCCACTTCTGGCACCTTGAGCAAATGAAAGCTGCCCATGTCAGCAGTCAGAGGATGGTGTAACTAACATGATTTATAGGTGGAGGGTGAGCTTAATGGGATTTAGATATAGAATGGATGTAAGCTTAACTGTAGGCATAGAGGTTTGGGGATCTTTTCAGATCTGTGTGGGACCTCAGTATTTGATAAATGCAGTCAAAGTTTTGCTGAAGCTTATATTACTAAAACATCCACAGTATGTTTGTATTTAAGCTATTTCAAGTGTTCCATTCTGCTTGAACTGCATTCCAAGCAATTTTTTTGTGAAAATTAGAAATTAAGTTCAATTTTGAAGTTAAAGTATTTATGCTGAATGTAGTACAAAAGAGACTTCAGGTAACAGAGGCAATTCCTCTACATTATTTTGTTGTAGTGAGAATTAATTTCGTTCATTTGCAGGAAGCTGGGAGGAGGGTGTGGAAGGTAGTACTCTGGTCCTTTTCTGCTTTGCCCTTTCTTGCTTTTTGATAATAATGGGGACTTCAAAAAGGCTGCCTTCAGCTAAAATAGTAGTTTGAAAAGAAGTTGTAAAAAAAAGTTGAATCATACTTGCTATTACTCTTACTTTTGGTTTAAAATGTGAAGGCATAAATAAAACCGTTTTAAAGACTGCAGTTTTGAAAACCATCCTTAATTCTAATCCTCACTGGTGAGTATAATCTTTTCAAATACCAGTTTACTGGTAGGTGAATTCTTCAGGCTGCATCCTACTTCATGTAATGTACAGGTATAAAGGGTTGAGTTAGATTTGTTGCTGAAAGTTAGGAAACAAGCTAACAATCACAATGAAATAAAACTGTTTGAATGGCATAAACCCCCAGGACATCTGTGGTTATTTTCTTGCTTTTACTACCTTGCGTTATGACTTTTCTTTCCCCACATTTTACTTTCTTTTCAGTTCTTCGGAAAACAGAAATTTCAGTTGACTTGTGGCTATATTAGGGATGTCAGCTAATTGGGGATTGTTTTTTGATTTTTGTTTTTTGAATTGATACCTGTGTATACCAGGTTTGTGTCTAGTCTGAGGGGAGTTGATTTCTCATTTGGAAGCCACCAATATTATTCTGACACAAACAGTCAGTATTCTTTTTCTGTCCTTTTGATGTCCCTCAGAATCTCTGCTGTTCTCTGTAGCAAGCTTCCAAGTTCGTCAGTCTGCAGTGAGTGATACTTGTGAGGTAAATTTGAGGCTAGAACAGTGTAGGTTCATGCTTGCTGTGCAGTAGCTATAAGCAAAGTGGCATACTTTCTGTGAACTTCTGCTCAGTGTATCAGAATTTAACAAAACTTTTGCTGTGTTTTGCTTCAAGGTACTTAAACAGAAGAGAAAAATTCGCTGTGTGGGTTGGGGCCTGGAAAGTAAACAGCTTTGGTGTATATGAGAAACTTTCCCTGGAGCTGTACTTTGGGCCCTGCAAGAGAAGAAGCTGATAATTTAGGCTGGGTTGGGGTAGAGGAAGCTGTAAGTCAGATTGGCTAGAGATGGTAATGTTTCTCCTAAGTTTCATGGGACTGGTGCGTTGTATATTTTCAGAATATATTTTCCTTAGCCTACTGCAGACTGGGAGCTACGTGTGGTGAATCAAATTGAGAATATTATCTGAGAGGTTTTGGTGTGTTGTTTTTGTGTAGGTTTTTTTTTGTGTGGATGTTTGGGGGTTTTTGTCTTTTTTTTTTTGATAAGGTATATTTCTTGTGAGGTTTAAACAACACATTGGGTGCTTTCACTGTATATTTTATATTAAAGATAGGCACAAAAGAAATTGATTTCACAAATTCTCGTGAAATTCAGTGAACTGTTAAGCCTGTAGAATTTTTACATCTTTGTTTGGCACATTAAGGTTTCCGCAGATTGCAGTAGTAGCAGTAACTTTTAGTTTGGTGACACGATTGCTGAAAGTCCTTTTATGTATGTTTGGCAGTGATGATCTTGAGCTTTTTTTGGAGTCTGAGTGACAGTATGTACTTGGGTGACTTTATTTGCTGATGGACAGGCATTGTGAATGCTTAATTGAGCATTCTGTTGTTTTACAGGTAGGGAAGTTCAATCATCATTAGGCCCAAATGTACTATGAGACTTCTATGGCATTAAATTGCAGAATGTATAAGAGATTTGGTATATGCATGTATAAACACCATCAGTTGCTACTGTGACTGAACTGCCAGACAGTTTTTGTGTTCTGGTGTGATTCTTAGGACTCTCTCTCTTTACTCCAGAGAACAATAAATCTGTAAGCAATGGAAGTGTTGCCACTCATGTATCATTGGAGAAGGAGTGTGTTATTCTAAGTACTTTTGTACGTGTGCAAGGATATTTGGTTGCTGCTCTATAAACTTAAGTAGACAAGTAGTGGTGTGATTTGTTAAGTTTTACTGCAATTAACTACATGCTGTTATAACATAAAGTTCTAATTTATTTTTTTATTTCTGTTTCAGTAATAATTGAATCACTGAAAGGCCTACCTCCAGTAAATGAGGAAAGTATAATTTTTAAAGAAGGTCGGCAAGCAGTAGGAAAGGTGGGTGTAAAATAAAAACTTGTTATTCTAATATAAAATTGGAAGTGTTCTTTAGTGCTCCAGAAAGTAGAATTGAAGTCTACTAAATGAAAGATAATGCTCCCTTGATATATAGTTTTTCTTTGTGCCTTTTACTCTTGCTGTATTCATTTGGTTTTTTAATCTCAAGAATTTCTAATGTGGAATTAATTTCATCCTTGCAGAATTACAGTATTTGGTGAGTTTCCAGTGTTTGATGGGAGTGTTTTCAGATGTATGATGTCTTGGAGTAACAGGCTGTGTGCTCTTTTACTGCCAGATAGTGGCAGTGGTTAGAGTGAAGTTTTATGAAAAATGGGGAATGTTTTCTATGCTGTGCTGTTCTGATTTTAGGCCAGTGAAGAATCTTTGCTGAGAGGGTTGTTGTACTGAATTTTCTGTTTTCTGTAGAAGGAAAGCCATCATCCACAATGGTTACTACTGAAATATCTTAAAATGCTAGATGTGAGTGGAACAAACTTAGTCTGAATTGTAGATATTCTGTAAAACATGGCAGAGTTCTCTGCTCTCCATGGAATTGGGGAACAAATGGTAACCGTTGTAAAGGCGTCTTGTTAAGATGAACTTGGAGGAAAAAATGATCAGGAGATCGTTCCGAGTGTTACGAGACTCAAAAGCATGACTGACACAGAAAAATACAGTTTTGACAAAAGGAAGGATTACTAAGGATGTGAGAACTTACTGTTCCACATCATAAAAAACAGCAGTTGGGGAAATACAATGTCAAACAAAATTCGGTAATAAAACTAAAGTGTGAAAGGAACTTTTATTTGATGCTGTGTTTTGAAAATATATTGGACTTTTTAAATGTCATTTTCTACAATGAAATTAGTGACTTCTAATCTACTTGTAGTTTACTTAAACATTTTAATTTTATTTCTTTCAGATATTTGAGATATTTGGTCCTGTTTCACATCCTTTTTATGTGATAAGATTTAACAACTCTGAGCATATCAAAGAGAAAGGTATTAATGTGCAAGATAGCATGTATTTTGCTCCATCAGTAGAGGACTTCACCCAGTGTATATTTGCAGAAAAACTAAAACAGTAAGTCTGATTTCTTTTCTAATTTGATTATAATGTTTTTTTTTTATGGAGCTAAAAATGTTGGATTAAAGTAGAGTCTTCAGTGAGAAACTCTAGTACTAAGCTTAACACTTTATATTTCCTTGAGATATTCTCAACTGTTGTAATAACAAGATTGTACTATTTTGCCTTTGAGAACAATGAAGAGTAGCTGTAAACTGCAAGCCTTTAAAGCGCTTTAATTACTAAAGTTTAACTTATTCTACTTAATATACTAAGCTTGCTTTCTTTTTATGCTGCCGTTAACTAAAATACCACAACCAGAAAAGTTCATCGATGCTTCCTCTATACATTCTGATACACATATTCATGAGTATAAAAAAGATAGATAGTTTTTCAAGCTGAACTTTTCAGATTTTGTTGTTCTTTAGATTCCTGTATGGTTTCAGAACTGATAATAAACTCGTTTGTATTCTGAACAAGTTTGTATTAATTTAATATTTTTATTTCATATTATAAAGCTGGAATTGAAATGTAATTATCAATAAATCTATTTCACAGTTGGAGGATAAAAATTCTAGATAAAAATTGCCCTCTAAATTTGCAAGAGAGGAGGGATTTGAGTGACAGTGTAGTATGATGTTCAGAAACTTCTCAGCAGTGTTTATGTATCCCAGACTGACTGAGGAAAGTAGCATGAATAAATAGGACTTGATGTCATGTAGAGGAAAGTGTACTCCAAGATACAGACTGAGAAACAAAACGTAATAAATGACAGCTAGATATTAATGTTCTAATTATTGATGAGCAATCATCTGAAATAACTATAGGTTAGATATCTTTTGTCATACAAGTGACTTAGTTTGTGTTTATTAAGGATTAGTTGTCAGGGGTTGGTTAGTTGTCTGCATTCATTACAGCTGTGCTAGTATTCGTACTGAATAGTTCTTTTCTTTAGTCAGAGCTGCAGGGGTCTCTTTTCTAAACTTCCTCATTTCTGTGCAAGCAACAAGCATATATTCTTCCCTTTAGTGGGGACCAAAATAGATCACTTTCTTGCTCTGATGCTTGTTTGTTTTTCTGCAGCATTTTGATGCCAGCTGGTCTTTGATTTGCGCTATTAAACTTTGTTGCTTAGCACAGTAAAGTGCACAGACTTTAATCATTTGCTTGCTGCATCAATAACTGTGTGCTGTACTCAGCATCTGAGATGGGAGACTTGTGTTTTACTTTGTTTCATGCTTTGGTAATAGTTCGGGAAACCATTTCTCATTTGATAGTGCTTCACTGTCATTGGTAAAAACCTGAAACCTGGGTAGGATACTTGAGACTTCCGTGGCTTACCAGCACAGCTGAAGAGTGCTTCAGACATTGTTTCTTGTCTTGATTAGAATGAGTAGTGTGACTTAAGTTATGGTACACTGAAACAGTATTTTATTTCTGGGTTTTGTCAGTACAATTTCTTAAGGTTGTGTGAAGCATTTGGTGCTACTGATTGAAGCTGCCTTTGCATTAGATAGGTTACATTAAAAACAGATGAAGGATTTCTGAATTGTGCTGTAATGCTGTATGAAGACACTTCAATGCTATAAGAATGTGACATGAATAGCAGAAAAGTCAAGCTTTGGTCAGTGATCCACTAGAAGACTTTTGGACCTTAGTAGATGGCAAATTCGATAACCAATAATTTTTATTTTCTGCTTTTTCTTAGTTTGACTGTGTGCAGACCAGATGGTGGAGTATTACAGGCTTAAAGTTTTAAAACTAGTGTTCAGAACTGTGATGGTTCTTTGAAAAGGAGAGGAATCAAGATTAAGATCTGAAAGAAACACTGAGTGTGAAGCTTTTTCTGAAATCTGAAATGCAATCTGCTTGCATTGTACAAAGTTGCAGTGCTATGAATAAGCCTTACACTTTATAGAAAAATAAGTGAAAGTGTAGTGTAAAACTTTCTGAATGCAAAATAATTTGTTACTGAAGATAGGCTTGTGTTGTATTGTCTGAAACCCAGTTCTAAAAAAGCTCATGTGTTTTCATGATTCCTCTGAGTTAGCTTTTGTTAGACTTCAAGGTCTTACAGTATGTAACTTCACAAGTCAAGGAATTGCTATATTGTTCTTTGCAGAAGATATTAAATACCTTGGAGCATGAAAAGCAGTTTTTGTTTGCTGAAATGAGGAAGGCTGCTTTGGGAGAGTGAGATAAGCTGCCTGACCTGGAATGGTTTAAAGTTTGCAGTCAGTGGTGTTACATATTGCTAAATGACCATAGGTCTTGGAAATTCTTGTGAGCTCTGGTATTTCTGGCAGGCATGTGTTGCTCCAAAATAAGAAGATGAAAGGAAGAAACAGTTCAGTTCATAATAATAAAAGAAAATTTTCTGCAGCTGAGTTGGAACTTGTGTAGAGTCCTTATCTTAGATTCCTCTCTGTAATGTTTTCTTCTAATTGAACTTTAAAATGTCTTCCTTGCCTTCCTTTTTACTCTTGATCTCAAAAGGATGTGTAGAGGTTGAATTTCAGTTTTATAGTTAGGAATTGAGGCACAATGTACCTCTAGATGACTTGCCAGTGCTCTCATGGGTATGAGTAAGCACCTCTGAAGTACAGGCTGCTGATGCCGATGGTTATGTAGCTTTTTGTAGTTACTGCTACTTGATTGTTGCTGACTTGAGGGATACATTAAAAACTCCTGGTTATTAGAGCAATGACTGAAGGCATTTCACACTGAACACATTGATATTTTTAATTGTGTGGTACCATTTTGCAAGTAAGAATCTTCAGTATTGCACTGTTTTATACAGTTTTTCTGCATAGATAAGGATTGTACCTTGACATTTCAGACCAAAATATATAAAATTTGGGAGCAGCTTGGCAAAAACCTTCAACAGACTACTGACATTGTAATTTAAATCTATTTTGCAAATTCTTTCCTAATCAAAGAAATTACTTAGTTTTTAGTGAAGGACTTCACAGTGGGTTAAATAAATTAGACTAATCGAAATTTTGGTGCTTGTCAGGCAAGACAACTTTTTGCTTCTTTAAATGTCTTTTGCCTTGGAATTTGATTCTATGTTTGCAACGAAATAAAAAGTGAAACCTAGTTGTCTAGCTAACACTGTCTTAATATGATAGTAAGACAAGCACTGAGGGTCTTTTGGTTCTGAATTTACTTTGCTGTAATTGCACTGAAAGCCTGTGTCCTACTGAATGAATAGGTTCTTTTTAACTGAAGATACGTGTTCTGAAGCCAGAAGAATAAGAATGCTTGTGATTGTAGTCAACAGTTAGCATAAGAGAGTTGCAGTGAACTAGCTCAATTCATGTTCGAAGCAATTGAGGTTCAAAAGGATTTGCTTAGAGAATATTGACCAAAACTTGGTATTCGAATGTTTGACTGAAATGTTCGGTCATCACTTGAAGTAGGAAGATTTTTCAAGAGTAGTGAAGCCCTGAGTTGACCTATATGTTACTGTTTGCTTATAAATAAACAATATTAAAAACCAAGTAACTCTTTGAAAAGAGAAAGCTCCATTCTAGGAGACCTGATACCTTATACAAAATGTTAGCCTTCCTTTATCTGGATTGTCTAATTTGTGTTTTGTGTTGTTTGTTTTCTTTCAGGGAAAAAGGTTCAGATGCATCTTGGAAGAATGACCAAGAACCACCACCTGAAGTAACTATAGAGGGGGTTTTTTTGTTTATTGTTTTTGATTACACAAGTCATATGTAGAAAAAAAATTCTGTGCAGAGCAAGTAATTAGCAAGCTTATCTTTTTATGGAGACAAGACTTGAATGTGCCTCTTAATTGAAGGAAAGGATCATGCTTTTCTTGGAGAGGTCTCATAGTGAGTGCAGAGAGAGCTACCTGTCTCTCTACTTGCTTTTTGCAGTTGGCAAAATGTGTATCTTTAGTTCTCCTAGTTCTTCAAGAGCATATTTGACAACCTGAATGTTTAACTTCGGGTAGCAGTGCTTTTACCTTCCCTAATAATTTTACTTCTGCTAGGGAATTTTTGTCCCTGTCATTCTTTCATTGCAGCTTTGTCTTCTATTGGCCACAAGCAATTGTTTGTGTTTAAGAGCTTACTAGTACTCTGCAAGCTTACTACTTGGACATTTAAGCTGTCTGTTCTTCAAAATTACCTTGACACCTCTGTTGCATTCTTTGGATGGCTTCTTAGTAAGCTTTTCCTACAGTTTGCTGTTACAAAATAATAGTTTGATGAGAGGAGATGAGCTTCATCCATAAAAAAGGCTGTCATACAGGGTCGTGTAGAATTAGAAGCTCCCTGTGACCATTGACATCATTTGCTATAGGATCTGTAAATAGTTCTTCAGTGACTTTCTGTCGATGGTCCTTAACTCCCCTCTAGCTATACATTTTGTGAGTATTCAATAAGAATCACAAGGCTGGTACTTTATTGAGGTGTTTTCATGAGATTTGTTTTACGTCACAGCAATTGAGTCACTTTTCCTTGCAATTTCTACTTTAAACATATCAAAAATAGCTGAAATTCTTAGAAGCCTTGTGTCTACCTTAGTATTCTAGAGAGATCTATTTGCTTGTTTTGAATCTTCCAAATGCTTGCCTTTTTATCATAATTTTATGCTTATGCTTCTGACTCTATAATTTGGTAGGAAAGGTGTGTTTTGTGGGATTTGGGTTTTTTTTTTTGCTAGGAAGGTAGTGGTATTTGTTTGGTTTTGTTTCTCCAGTGTTCTGATTTTTAGGAGGAAATGGAATGGAGTAGACTATTTCAGTTGGAAGAAACCTGCAGCAGTCAGGGCTGGTGAGTTCAGGGCTGGTGCTGAAGCATAAGCTAAAGCGTGTTGTGAAAAGCATTGTCCAAGTGCCTCTTAAATACTGACATGCCACCTCTTTAAGAAGTCTATTCCAATGTTTGACCATGCTCCTAGTAAAGAATTTCTTTGTTATTTCTAGTCTGAACCTCTCTGGTACAGCTTTGGACCTTTCTACTCATCCTGTTACTGCATACCAGGTAGAAGAGATCAGCACCTCTCTCTCCCCTTCCTCAGGAAGCTGTAGAGAGCAATGAGGTTGGCTCTCAGCCTCCTTTCCACCAAATGAGGCAAGTCCAGGGTCCTTACCTGCTCTTCACAGGACATGCCTTCCAGTGCTGTCACCAGCTTTGTTTCCTTCTGGATGCAACCAAGGACTTCGACATTCTTGACGTGTGGGGCCCAGAACTGCAGACACCACTCAGAGTGAGGCCCCCCAAGGCTGAATGCACTGGGACAGTCACCTCTGTTGGTTGTCTGCTTGTGCTGTGTTCGATGCACCCCAGGATGGGGTTTTGGCCTCTGGGTTCCAGGGCACACCCTAGTGATACGCACTGAGCTGCTGCTGACCAGCACCCCCAGATCCCTCTTGGCAGGACTGCTCTCCTTCCCATTGAGCCTGGTTTTACTTCATCCTAGGTGTGCAGCATTTGGACTCATTAGATTTCATCCCAATAATCATTGCCCAGGGCCTCAATCTATCTAGAGCCTTCTGCAAGGCCTCCTGCCCCTCAAGAGAGTCAATGGCAGTTTGGTATCTGCAGATTTGCTCATGGTGCTTCTAAATGCTGTATCCATATCATTGATAGATACATTGAACAGAACTGGCCCTGGAGCTGAGCCCTGAGGAACTCTGCCCTTCAGGGAGTTCTTCACCTGTTGCACCGTGAACCTGCCCATCCACTGTTGGACAACTTGCCCAGAAGGATGCTGTTAGGGACAGTATAAAATTTTTCATTCACAGTCCTTATCTCAGGATGATTGTTCTGGCTTGAAGGAGGGATCTTTTCTGTGCTTAAAGATAGTTCCTGTAATGATGTATCAGTCTGTCAGCTTGGAATGTTGCGTTTTCCACTGTAGTGAGTGACGATGACGCGTTTTGAAATACGGTTTTTGTTTCCCATAAATAGAGCTGTGCAGTGCTAACTTCTCTCAAAGAATGCTTGTCTGTCAGTTCTGACTGTAAATTGCCTTCCTTTCTTGTAAAGGCATAATCTCACAGAGAATTGTAATCTGAGGATTAGAAGTGTTGTATAAGAATTGGACTGTAGGTATGTTATCCATAGAGCTTTGAAAGACTGTAGTTAGAGACTTGTGGCTAGTCTTAACTTGCTTTCATTCAGCAATTTTCTCGTGGTGATGATGCCAGATGGGCTTATTGGCTAATTTTGAGCTCTTCTGTTTTTCAGTCATGTTTTAAAAGTCGTTCAGGAGATAAGCTTGTAGATATGTAATTTGAGTTTGTAGGAACCCATGAAATGAAATGAAAAAAGTCAGTGATGACAAAGGTAGGCACTCTTCTGACTGTGTGATCTGCATGTGTGCTCTGTTTTGGAAAAAAAACATATCTAATGTCTTGTAATCCTCAATTAGAATAGTCCTTGGTTAGTTCTAGCAGTTAGAGTTCATACCATGCTATCCCAAGCTGTGACAGTTGATGAGCTGATAGAAAGTAGCTTTTGCTGTGGAATAATAGCTGTTGACAGAGGTGCAGATCAAATTTTATGCTACTGATGCTTGAAATTGTCTCTTAGAGAAAAGGGTCTCTTAGACCCTTTTAGATACCTCAGATTGCAGCTGGTTTCTGCCAGTCCCTGTAGTAAACTGTGTGCAATTGTTGGAGTCACTTATTTTTTGTGATAGCTTCATTTTTGTATGAATGTTAAATTAATCCATGGTAGGCCTTTCTTACTTGCTACTTTTAGTTATGTGGTAAACATTCCTTTTTGGCAAGCTGTTAACTAGCCCAGCTTATTTGTAGAGTCACTAATAAAATCCCTCCTAGCTTTGTCTTTGGGGTCAGAGGATGACAAAGTGTGATCTGTATGCTGCAAGGCTAGCAGCAGCAGCAGATAACTGCAGTTTTTCTGTGGGGTGACTTCTATGGGATATTACATGGAAATTAGGTAGCAGTAAAAGGTACCTATTGCTGCTCATTATTTCTGCACTCCTGGAGTATGTTGTACTGTAGTTCTTAAAAAAACAGGAATTAGTAAAAGATGTTACTTCATGGTGTACATAATCTTGCTGTAGTTCTTATGGCTTTTTTGAATGTCATCTGGTTATGTAGTAGAAGAAATAGTTGTATTCAGAATTAACTCTTATGAGGCTTTTTAAGCACTGTTTTGGTGCAGTGTTTTTGGGATCCATGCTCTGTGTATGTGATAGAGAGAAGCAGCATAGCCCCTACTTTCAGAATTGGGAAGGGGTGGGTAGGAACAAATCTTACTCCTCTTAAGTCCTAAGAGCGAGCTCTTTTTCAGGGAACTAATTAATGCTAACAGATTTCTTCCCTGTCCCTGATAACTTATCCTCAGTCATGTAAGTTAGGATTCAAAAGGTAGCAAAACCTTGTGTAACAAGAAGAAAATGTTGTGGGGATGTTGAATCTGCTGTAAATGTCAACATTCCTCAGAGCTGAAAATTTCTTTGGAATAACATTGCTATTGCAAATTCAACAGGAAGCGTTATTAAATATACTGCAGAAAATTCCAGTGCAGTGACAATTTTGGAGTAGAGATTTTTTTAATGTAGTTTTAATGCTGAATTATGTATTAGTTGCCAAGTTAATTTTTATTTATTTAAAAAAATCCATTTTTTAATTCACTTTATCTGCAGTTACTCTTTGAAAGCTTTTTCTTGGCAGTAACCAGCCAGCTGCTTTTCTTTTCTTACTAACATCTAGGCAATCAAACATTTGTGTTCAGCACTGGAATGTTGCTCTTTTCAGGAAAATTAGACAGGATAACTGAATCATGCATCAATTCTGTTATGAAGAATTTTTGGAGTGTTAACTTTTTTCTTGTGATGAGAAGCCAGCTGCTTTTTTTTTTTTAACCAGGTTTTGGATTTCAGTGATGATGAAGAAGAAAGAGAGGCAAAACAGAAGAAAAAGCCTCAAAGTCAAGGAAGGAAGAAAGTCAGATCAGAAACACTTCCGTCAAGTGAGTGAATGCTATGTGAATCTTTTTATCTGTTAATCTAAGCTTGGAATGCCCATTTATAACTATCTTAGTGATTGAGTTTTTCTACAGTTAGTTTAAAAAGTACAGAATTACTTACGTTTGAGTTTGTGGCTACATTCTGTATTTATTATTTCAGAAGAAAAATTAAGTTTTATTCTGTTGAAATGGAAACCCTGTGGAAGGGAAGTGGTATAGCAGCAGAGCAATGGTCAGGGGAAAAATCAAAGGCTCTTAGAACAGTGTTGGTTGACACACAGTGAGGATTCTGAACAGATGCCACTGTTTGGGCGGGGTTCAGCTAAAGCCTATGTGTGCTGGGAGAAGACAGAGGAAGGCCATGTGCAATTTTTGGAAATCCACTTCTTTGCAAACAAGGGAGGAGATACAGGTCTTAGATGGAGAATTTACTCATCTGTCTAAAAGGAAGCTCTTCCTCACCCATGACATAAAAATACTCTTCTAAATAACTCTTTCTTGTGTAGCCTGCTGAGAACCTTTCTCTTTATCTAACGTAGTCATTAGATGAACAATGCTGTGTATAGATTTTCATAATATGAACAGCCTTCTTTACTCTCCTTTTTCTTGCTGTTGTCATATCTGTTCCAGGTGCATGCTTGCAGCTGTGCTCTGTTTACCATAACCAAATTTTCTCTTCTCTCATGCCCCTCTACTGACAAAACTTTGACTTTTGATTGCCATTTTGGTTGAATAATTCATATTGCATTCCTCTTTTTCTGTTCTCACTGGTCTGCTTTGGCTGCATGCTTTTTATACCTCTCCTTTTAAATACAACTCTCATCCCTTACCCTCTTCTACTGCTTACTTATCAGATTGCTTCAGCTATCTGCGGCATTGTGCTTCCCCCATGGAATTTCTCAGAGAGACTCCTGTGAGTTTGTTGCTCTTCCTTTGTAAAGCTAATATGCATTATGCCCTGCTGAAACCCTTTTCTCTTGATCTGGGAGATCAGTGGCTGTCCTTCAATACTTTTTGTGCAGTACAATCCTCCCTTGTATCAATCCAACAAAGCCATAATCTTTCTTGGATTGGCTTTTGCCCTATGGTTTTGACAGGTTTTTTTCCCTTAAGAGATAGATCTGAATTGTGCTCTACTTTCTCTTCATTACTGATGGTTATTTTCTCCTGGTTTCTGTTAATGCAGTGTATGTGTGTTTTCCACCACATCCTTGTTCTGCCAGTTTATTGCAGACCTGCCTTAGCCTAGGGCTTGCTGAGGCTGTTACTGGGTGTAGCTGTTACTATGGCTGTTCCATAACTGTGAACAACAGGAGGAGCTGCTGCACTTTGTCAAGGGAGATAGGTTTTGATTTGCTGTGGGTTTTTTGTAAATAATATGGCACAGATTGAAGTTGTGTGCAGTCTGTTTTGGCTATAGAGTTCAACAGGAATGATATGTCACAAATTGAGGCACAAAGTTGGTCTCAGATGAAGTATGATGAAGTATGAACATGAGTATGTTAAAATTGTCTCCTGTTACAGTATTTGATGGAAGAACAGAAGCACTTCAGTGCTTCCAAGAGGCCTTCTTGTACCAAAGGAGTCTTAACTCCTAATCTCCCATGAAAATGAGTAGAAATTCTGGAATCGAACTACCTTTCCAGACTTAAAAACATTTTCACCTTTGCAAAGCTATATAGTGTAGTGCCAAGGATAAGGTTCACACAGGTTTTTAAATTTCCGTGATTTTATGCAGTGTCATATTCCTGAATAACTTGTTGCTCCCAGCCATAAAATCCTTCTGAGGGTTTAGGTTCTGCAGCTTTTTGAATATCTTAACAGCTCTTCGGAGCATTTTTAGTATTTCAGTGCTTTTCATTTTATAGTCCTAATCCCATTAAAGCTTCTATGATATTTATATCAAGAGGCAGTGTATTTGTTATGAACATTAAATATATGCTTAGAGTGAGTTGTACAGGGAAGAATTTGTCTTAGAAAAATGAATGCTGAAAGCTAATTGGCTAAGAGATAGAGACTGTCCTTTTCCTGATAGAGTAAGTTAATTTTATTAATGTGCGTTTGAATAATTTCCTGTGTCCTATGTCTATGCTGTAATACCAAATTGGGACTGAAAGCTGGATACCGCCTTCAGCATAATGCAGTGTTGATTTATCTTTAGTTTTAAAATGTGTTGTTTTAAAATCTTGTTTTAAAAGCTTCCAAAATACTCAAAATTTGCATGTTCCTGAGATCATTTATACAAATGGAAAATCTGGAGGGAAAGAAGATGAAATTCCTTTTTTAGACTGAATTTGCAACTCTCAGGATCATCCTTTTTATATTACTCCAATCAATCAAGATTAGTTACTAAACACTAGATTTGCTGGTATTATTTTTTTCTTCATGTATTGGTTGCCAGTATTATTTGTTGGTAAGATTGCTTTACAAGTTTCATTGACTTCAGCTTGAAAGATTTGTGAAGACTAAACTTGATCTTTCCAAAATGATATTATAGCTGTGTGTGTGCATTTGGGTTCTTACATTTGCTTATTCTTTAGGTGAGAATAAAGAGCTTCATCAGTCAGTGCAAGATCTTGTTTCAAGTTACTCAAGGAGATTCCGTGGCAGAGGGTTCTCCAGGGATCTATTTCCTCCTCCGAAAGGCCCTCGAGGTTTTTTCAGACCACAAGTAAGACCACCAAAGCAATACTTTTCAGACAGGAGGATACATCAGGAACCACCAATGTTTCCACCACCTCACCGAAGAGAAAATCCAATGATGCAACCATATGCCTTTCCTCCTCCTCCAGATTTTGGTTATGTCAATGATTGGCATCAATTCTACCCTTCGCCTTCAGACATGAATATGATGTGGACAGGCCTGAACATGTACAATTCATCCTACTCATTTATGCCACTGCCACCACCTCCACCTCCTCCTCCTCCTCCTCCAGACAGCCATCCTCCTCAGTTCAGGCCTTACTAAGATCCCCTATGTGTCCGTGTAGGGCACTGCAGTTTACAGAGAGAAAGAAAAGCCTGCCAGGACTGCCTTTCCTTATTTTGGAGATGCTTTCTTTTACTGCAGTGGCAGAACAAATGCAGAGTTTTGTGCTTTGTGGGACATCTGTAGAAAATTACTTTTTTCTACATACGTTTTCTGTTTCCAAAAAGAAATTTATATGATAAAAGTAACTGAATATTAAGTAATAGTTTATTTTTATAATACCTGCTACTTTAAGATGATAAATAAAAGCCTTTTGGAGACTGGTATATAGTGGTGGAAATCTATTTTGTAATAAATGTAAGAGTTTATATAACTACTGTTAAGTAGAGATGAGGATATTTCACATAGACAATATTGTAATATTTTTAGAATGGTGGTGTATTGCTATGCTAAAACATTTTTCTCGATTTCTGCAAATTTTGAAACCTACATGGGAACTGAAAATCTGACATGTAAATTTTGAGCTAGGTTTTCCACTATATATAAGGCATAAACCACTGTCCAGCTTTCAATACTTGGCTAATTTCATATTAACTAAAAGACTATATCTGGATGGTTCGTTTTTTAAAATATCTGGAGTAGCTAGATCTGAGTTTGGACCAGCAGCTGACTTGCTGTGTCACATTCAGTGTTCTGCAGTGGTTGTAGAAGATCAACATGGGATGTTTTACATTTAATTTACAATCTAAAACCAGCATAATTTCTCTAGCTTCTATAGGTCCTAATGCAGTGTTGTTCATAAATTCCTACTAGAGTGTGCAGTCAGCCTTTCTAGGAAGAAATCATCAGGTCTGTCAGAGAGACAAAGCCATTTCAGAACTCCGTTGTTTAAATTTGTAAGTGCAGATGGCACTAGATTAGTGTTTGATTACAGTCTAAACTGTCTTTTCTGAAATTACAAGGTTCAGCAATTCTCCCAGCTTGTTTCTGGAAGGGAAGGGGAGTAACCAACCAAAGATCACTTGGAAGAACCTCCACCTGTCCAAAGAGCCAGTCCTACAACTGCACTTCCCTAGTCTGTGTGGAAGTGATTCTGCCTGACTAGGAGGGAAGACCTTACCATGCATCAATATTTTATAAACAGGAGAAAAAAGTACTTGTGGGACAGACATCTTAAGGATTATTTTTCAACTGAAAAGTCATTACTAGTTGTGATGATTTTTGAATCTTTACCAGAACAGCACCTTGAACTGATAAAAGTGTGCGGTAGGTATTTCTATTCTCAAACTTGTTTTGACCTTATTACTTTAAATATGAAAAGTGTAAGTAAGCTGTGCAGGTGTTGCTTAGACTTTAATTCCTAATAGCTTTAAGAATGAGGCAAAATTTTAATGCAGAGAGTAAGGGACCTCCTTGTTCAAGATGGTGCAACTGAGAACTAGAATTTAATTCCGAACTTGAAAGCTTGCTATAATTGATTTAAGTAACAATATCCTTTGATATATCTAGAACTGCTGTTTCATGGGTGTGCAGCTGAGAAGGCTATATAGATGTCAGTTTATGGCTGGCAGATACTCTACAGTGGCAACAAATAGTTTCAGAAGAGCAGCATTCCAGACGTTCGTGTTTAACTGGGTTCCTGCAGATTATTTTTTTTGTAGTAGAAAGAATGGCCAGTTCTAGTTCATTGTAAGTGTTTATGTTTATATATCTAAGCTGTAACCCAGATATGACCATTGCCAGTGATGGTACAGTGATAAAGATGTTACAAGTGAATTATCAAATGTCAAAGCATTTTCAAGTCAATGATGTAATAGGGAGAAAGAAATATCACAGCTGTCAACATCACACTTGGACTTGGGATGCCAATGGCTTGCTGTATGTCCCTGGCATGGACATCATCAGCCTTGAGATCTGAAGGAGCAGTTGAAGAGTTAACAAGAAGAACAGGAGAGAGGCACTAGGAAGTAATTAACAGTCTTAATTATTACTACTATTGCAACTGGTGTTTTTTATGTATAGTAATGTTCACTTTTTTCTGCAATAATTGGATGTGGACTAATAATTCTTTCATTAAGCTGATAAGATTTCTCTTAAACAAAGATGTGTTCTCCTTCCCCATAACAATGTTTTTGTGTGTAGCAAAACCCAGTATAAAGTTGGGTTACAGAATATAGTTTGACAGAAATATGCTGCAGTCTAAGGCGTTCTACTAATTCTTGCTTGTTAACTGCAATACTGTTTTTCTGTGCACTTGCTAGACTTTGGGCTGTGATGAGTCAAATGTAAGTATTTTTTGGTAGAGAAAGTAGACAATATAAGAATATTTTCTAGTAGTTGAAAATTTCTCTATTTATGACGCCTGTTGTCTGCTCTCACATTCGACCTGGAAAGCTGTAATAGAGCTCTGTCACTTCTGTAATATTTTTAGTTATTCCTCTTTTTTGGGGCATTTCTTCATGGACTGCTTTCCAGAGAAAGCTTAAGGCATGGGATGGAGGGGAGAGACTAGAGAAGAGGCTTAGGGGAAGGTTTGCCATGATTTTTCAAAGGGCTGAGGTTTACAAATAGAAGTATGGATGCAATAAACTGTTGGACTGTATAAGTTACTGTGACTGATAAGATGGGAAATGAGAAATGTAATTGCACGTTTGACAACATTCCTCTTAAATTTATAAACAAAAGTGGTACTTTCGCTGGTCTTTAATTTAGACAAGAGTTAGCAGCAGGAAGGGGATGAACTCATCTTGGAGGTGGATAGCAAAAGGACAAACAGGTTTCTTAAAGAAAAATTCTGCCAAGTGGTGTGGGAAGCAGGGAAGCCCATGCTGCCATAGATTGGAGAGACGGTGGAGTCTCTGGACGTTGAGAGATTCAGAATTTGACTGTGGACAATGACCTGTGGGATGTAATGTCCAAGTTAGTCTTCCTTTGAGTGGAGAGGTAGACCAGGTGGTCTGTGAAATGCATTCAAGCTCAAACTATTCTTTACATTACTGCCATTGTTCTGGAGTTGTTTTCTCACCAGAGATTTTTTTTTGTCTCTAGATGCTAAGAGACATGAATAGCTTAGCCTGAATTACTGGTTTTTGGAAGCCTAGCTTTTCATTTATGCCATTGTATTCTTTCATTGTACCTCAGATTTTTATAAACAAAATAATCATGCTGTTCTACAAGTTGGACTTGCTGCAGAAGATAATGAGTGCTTCCATTTCACTGGATGTAAGATGAATTGAAGAATTGTTCCTTTATTAGTTGTTTGGAAACCAATGCTAATGACAGTCTTAGTTGCTGTCATTTTCCCTTAGGGGGTAAAGTAAAGCATTTTGTGTTGTACAATTTATTTTGAGAATGTTATCAAGGAATAACTACTCTTTTTTTTTTAATGTAACAACAAAAACCCCTGAGAATTATTTTTAACAAATGTTCTCTAAAGTAGGGATTTTTGCCTTAGATAAAACCTTTTTAATAATGCAAGACACTCACGTCAGGATGCATATTAATGACATGCAGATGAAAATAAGAAATAATCAGGTTTTTTTGTACATTATATTTAGATGCTTCCAGGTTCCATTTTTTATTTCTTTGCAACTCAAAGATATAGTCACTTATTCTTGCCTAGTGAATTTAGTGATGCACATAATCTGATTTAAAGGATTGATGAATCTACACAAAACAGTTGGTAATAAATTTGTTATGGTGACAGGTGAAAAAATGGAAAACACTGCCAATGATGACAAGGCTTTTACAGAACAGTTTACCTGTCAGGGCAAGTATATAATTCTGGAAAGCATGAGTAATGATTTTTCTTTATCTAAATCACTGTATTATTCGGAGTTATTGAATGTGGGGTAGCCTTCACTTGCCATAAATGGAATCTGTCGGAACTATAGAAAAATAATATTGTTAATTTTCCTGTGAATCTGATGCTCTGCATTTTTAGGCAATGTCTTGCGAAAATGCTTTATTAGGGTTTGCTGTTTGGCTGCTGAGGTTTGAAATAGGGTGGAAATTTTGAATCACTGAATGGTTTGGATTGGAAGGAGTCCTAAAGACCATCTGGGTGTCCAACCCTTCTGCAATGGGCAGGGACACCTTCCAATAGATGAGAGCCTCATCCAGTCTGGCCTTGCTTAGTGCACAGAGCTTGCTATTTATTAGCAGAAAGCCAGCCAGTTACACAGAGGGGCAGGAGTGAGCAGCTGTCACACACTCTAGCTCTGAACTTGGACACAGAATTTTCTCTCTGACTCTTACATGCCCACCTGAGTAGTTGCGGGTACATGGGCAGAAAATAACTTGCTCTGCAAAATGCTGAAACTACTATGGGATTAATTATAGTTATGAAGTGTCTTAAGTGTGCTTGTATTAAGTCTCGAAGACTATTGTTGGCATTCTAAGCAGGAAGATTTCACTGAGTTTCCTGCTGTGGGAAGTAGGAAGTAAGAATCTTGAAACTTCTTAATCATCAGGAATGAAATGGCTGCTTGATACCAAAATTAGTTTTTATTAATTGTTATTAGTTGTTAGTTGTTATAGAAGGTCTGTCTTTTGGAAGAAGTGGTACAAGTAATATTTTCTTTAAAGAGAAGAATGTTACCTATATCAATTTAATGCTATTTACTCAGTTTTTAATATGTGCATTAAGTGGTCTCAAATCTGTTTTGTGAAAATTGCATGCATGTGAAACCTGTAAAAAACCAAAGTATTTTCTTCAGCATAGACCCAGGAAAAGAGAGTATATTTTGTGACATTCCAGTTTATTCCTGTATGTGAATGTTTAGCCTCAGTGAGGCTTTCAATTTGCAATTGTAAATTATCCCTATACTGTAAAGAATTGTTAAACCAATCTACTGGATCCTCACACTCTTGATTCCACCTTTCCTGGGCTGACCTGTGTAACAGTATGCCCCTTTATATAGAAGCAAATCTTTATTAAATGACATTTTTGTGAGCACTTTTTTGCAGAAATAATGGTCTGCGTTTAGTTTCTTGGTTATACTCTTCACTGTGATGTGTTTAATTCATAGTTTTACATTTATTTATGATACCCTGCAGTCTCTGCAGCTTGGCTTTGCCAAGTAGTGATGCACTTGATCTTTGGCCTTGGTTAATCCTTTCTGCAGTGAGGAGAACAGAGAGGTATATTTTTTCCTACTTTTTGACACTCTGCAACACTCATCTCTGCCACTCATCCAAAAGAGGTACAGTACCACATGCATTGCTTTTGGTTACTGCCTGTTTGGTTTTCCCCTTGCAATGTATCCCAGATATACACATTATACTCTCTTTATGGTGTACCTTGTATTTGCTCTCAGTACCATTCTGACCCTGAAATTACTTGGACATTAACAATTTCCATCCCTCCAGCATAAGATGATGAAGTGATGATAGCAGAGTTTGAGATGGAAACAGTAACTGCACCCTAGAGAAGAACACAGCCTTGGGTAAGTTATGTAGGTCATGATGAACCTTTGTCTGGGAGCAGAGAATCCTGTTTGCTGTTTCATTTTGCAATTCCAATGTAGTGGAAGAAGAAATACTTACTGACCTTCGCAGGAAGAGGATTATCATACCCTCCAAAATTGAGGCATATATGGATGTGACAGTGTAGAACATTCAGATTATCTAATTGCCACCATGACTCTCAAGAAAATCAGCCATTTCTTGCACTGGAGAAGCAGTAGGGGAAAACTAGTAAAAAGGTATAGCATTTACAGAGATACTGATTTCTCAGCAAAGTATTTTTTATTTAGTTTGAAGTTGTTTTGGTGGAATATGTAGCACAGTGTATGATGACTTTATTATAATTAACCATAGAGGGATTGTCATTTTAGAGAAGAGGTGATTCTAGTTAGGCACAAGTTAGGTTAATATCTCCTATGCTCTGTAACTGCTTTGGAGGTTTTGTTTAAAAAGGGAATTTCAGGTAAAATCAATTTATCTAGTATGGATGTCTGGAAAACATTGAATTTTGGATCCTGAGAGGAGTTCAGTTTGCATTTCAGAGAGAACTCAGGGTCAGACATTAGACTTCTACCCCAGGGTCATGAACTCTAAACCAGTTAAGAAGCTTTTAAAGTCCTATATTTACGCTTCTGTGTGATGCAAGGATATCATAGAAATGAGCATAAAATGCTTTTACTTAGTAATTTATTTTTTCTTGTAATTTTATTTTTTAATCCTTTTTTTCTTTCGAGCCAAAACCCTACACAAGTGGCTGCCTTCTTACAGGTGGTCAATAGCTAATCCAGTTAGGTTGTGATGTTCTTCTGTCTCGGAATAGAGGACAAGAGTAAACCGTAATCATGACTGACTTTGAGCTAGCTTATAATGTAATATAAGGGGAGACATAGAAAATCTTTGAAGCTATGTTTTCTGTCTTGTTTGCATTTTAATTTTAAGAAGTAATCTTGGGAGGCAAATCTTTTAATCAAGGAAGAATTTTTTTATAGTATCTTAGTTATTATCTAATGTTTTATTTCCAGGCAACAGTTGTAGTATCAGTATAAAGAAAGTGTGCGTGTATATGTAATATAATAATTTATAGTACATGCACTTGAAAAAAATTATCATTCATAATTATATATGTGCATATATACGTATAAGTATTTGTTAGTTATTCTAAATAATGAATTCTACAAATTCATTATTTGTAATTATTAGTTGCTGTAGTTATTAGTTATTTGTTAGTTATTACTATATAATTTTACCTGCTTCATGCTAGCTTGGTAGCAGACAGAAAATTGCTGAGTTAGTGCTGCCTAGGCAGTTACGTGAAGAGTGCTGAATCAAAGCAATTGAGCATGTTAATGTTCTTATTCCATTGCATTGTGTTAATGCTAATTTAAATTATCTCTTGAGACAGAGAAAACACTTGTTTTTTTGGGAGAATCTGTTATTTTCCTTATTTCACCTGTGATGCTAGAATGGCTGTGCCCTGTGTTTTCCATGTGCAAATGACGGATGGGGGGATCCACACTCCTGTCAAGTCATTTTCTGAGGTAATTCATTGTCTGTTCCATGTGATGTGTTGTCACATAAGGGGTTTACTGTCATACAGGAGCTCTGCCTGACTGCATTTTAATTTTCTTTCTTTTAGTTTTCAGACAATGTTTAATGAGTGGTTAAGTGGATGTAAAAGTGCACTGAAAATGTGGTTGTCTCTTTTCCACTATACTACTGTATTTCTTTTAAAAATAAGTGGTCATGTTTCAATGGGATCAGTTTTCTAAGCCAGCTGAAAAGCAAACCTAGTTGCAAGACAAAAGGTCTTGAGGGGATCTGGATGATAATGCAGCTTCCCATACTGTGTTGAAAGGCAAGGATCGTTGGGAGTGGGTCCAGAGGAGAGATGTGAAGTTGTTGAGAGGGCTGGAGCACCTCTCTATGAAGATGGAGTGAGACACTTTGAGTAGTTCAGCCTGGAGAATACGAGGTTCCAGGGTGACCTTATTGCAGCCTTTCAGCACCTAAAGGGGTCTTAAAGGAAAGATCAACAGAGACTATTTAGTAGGGCCTGTAGCAATAGGACAAGGGCTAAGGGTTTTAAATTAGAAGAGGATGGATTCAGACTAAATGTAAAGATGGAATATTTTATGATGAGGATGCTGAAACACTGGATTGCGTTGCCCAGACAAGCTAGCATGGATGCCCCATGCTAGGAAGCATTCAAGGCCAGTTTGGATGGGGCTCTGAGAATCCTGATCCCATTGAAGATTTCCTTGCCCAAGGCAGGGGAGTTGGACTAGGTGACCTTTAAAGGTCCCTTTGAACCCAAACCATTTTATGATTCTATGAAAGTGGATGATGTTATTGTTTCGGAAGTTTTCAAAGTTCACACATCTTTATAATGAAACTACAATTTCACTGTACTAGAAATTTTTTTTTTCAGATTATTAGCACTGTCAAATGTCAGTGATTAAAAAATGTTGATCTGGAGCTTTAACTTTACTGCTTCACCTTTAAAGTGATTAGTTTAATTTCTCTATCATAACTTGTTTCCTGTATTCAATTCTTTTGGCATGTATTAGTGCATTTCAGATTCCATTAAAATTGTGATTTAAAAAGAGTTGTTTTTTAAAACTCAAGCAATTTAATAACTTCCAGGTGTAACTACAGTAGCTCTTGATGATCAAGTAATCTTAATTTTTAAAAACACCAATTGTCAAGTATTTTCTTATCTTCACTTACAGTATTGTGCAGAAGCCAAAGACAGTAAGTTAAACACATACTTTGACACATAGGTAATACACTTCAAAATTTCAGCAAGGAAAGAGAGCTACAAAAACCCATTCCTGATGTTGTTCATTACTTAGCATGAAATTTTGCATCCCTTAATGTTTTTTAGAATTTTCTTTGTATGCAACAGAATCAGAATCAAACTTCAGTGTTTTTTTTCTTTAAAGAAGTCCTTCCTCCCTCCTCTGGTATGGAAATAATTTTCTGAAACAATAATATGAGATAAAAACACAAAAGAAAGGGATCTCTACTTGCATCCAGTCCAAAAGAATTAACAGATTTTCGCTATGGGTTATCTGAACGAGGCCTAAGGAGTTGAATGTGACTGAGAGATCAGATACTTGTACTGTTTTGAGTCAAATTAAAAGCAACCGAAAACACATACCTGTAAGTAATCTTTATTTGCTAGCACCTCTTGAATTCTTACTTGTGTAGGCTAATAAATACAAATTACAGAATACACTACAAATATTATGTATGCAAATGTCTTATGTCTTGTGCAGAAGACAAGAAAATGGAAATGGACTTTGAATGGAGTGCATTAAAGAGCTTGTTAGTCAGCTGTAAGCACAATAACCATCAACCAACACTGTGGTTTTAAATTTCTGTTTGCACTCACAAATTGTCCAAGTACTAATAGGATCTAGCCCTTAAGGCATAATGCTAAGCAGTTTTGATGTGACTAAAACAGAAAGCAATGCGATTTGTTCTAGCATAGTGACAGACTACTATCTTTGATAGCCTTTAAATACAATGGCTGCAGATCACCTTCATCTCTCAAAGGTGAAAATTGGAAGCATCATCATTATATGAGCATTATGAATAAATGCTTCAGAATACCCTTCAGCTGAAAAATGATGCATAGAAAATTGGTCACGTGGTTTACTATTCTAAAGAAAACACTTGTCCATTTTTCGTTTATTACAGGGCTTGTATTGCCGTAAACCCTTTCATTTATGTTTGCCCATCTCTCCTATTTGCATTTTAGTGGGCTAAATAATTCTGTATGAGGTGCCTTTTGGTTCAGAATCAGAAGAAATAACCCTTTCAAAAGGGAAAAGCCTGCATAGTCTCACCAGAGTTATGCAACATGCTGAAAAAATACTGCAATCCATTTAAAATACTGTAGTATCTCAGTGTGAACCACTATTAACCACTGTTTTCCAGTAATGACAAACTAGGAACTAGAAATAATACCTAAGGTGTGTTTTCAGTAAGTAGACAGATGTTTGTACTAGGGAGGTATTTGTTTTTACATTGATAAGCTCAGTAGTCCGGTTTGTGACTTAGTACTTCTGTGGACATAAGAAGTCAAGAGTACAGGCCAAAACCAGAGGGATGAGCAAGATCACCTCAAGAATGTTTAAAGGCCTGACTTCTGACTAGATTTATGTTGGGTAGCCCTTAGTCATACCCACATACCTATGTGCATATGCACACAAACGTAGTTTTGATTTTCAAGGATGGCAAAATTTGTTTTTGGATAAACATTTGTTTTCTCTATACCAAAAAATATATGTATGTATGTCTTAGATATATTTTTTTAGAGATATATGTGTAAGTATCTACATATAATAATATATCTGTATGTAAAATATATCTAACAAAATGTATAAAGACTTACATTTAAAATGTGTATTTAAAAGTGGAGATTGCTTTTGTGTATCTGAAAATACCAATGGATTCATCTGTCAAAATGGATCCATTTTGACAGATGGATCCATTGGTATTTTCAGATACAATTTTCATCCATCTATAGAAAAAGTATCATTTGGAGAAATTCTTGGGACAATATTCTGAAAGAGCTTGGAAGCTCTGAAAACCATGTGTACTGCTTAGAGTCTGTTTTGTGGCCAAGGATGGGGCAGGGGAGGTGGCAGGCCTTGAGGCAGCCATGTGGCAAAGTTACCTGGCTCCATCAGAAGCCTCCTGGCACTTTATGCAGAGCTGACAGTTGGAAAATTCTAGTTGAGAAATTTCTTTAAAATCTTCTGCAGTGTTCTGCCTGTTAGCTTGACAGGCTTTGTGTGTGCTGAATTTGTGTGAGGTTCCCTCTGTGTGACTGCTCCCCTCTTTCTTGCCTGCACTGGCTCTTAGTTACGTGGAAGGAAGAGTTCTTCCATACTGCAAAAGGCAGCAGCAGCACCGGGGCCAGACTAATTTGGAAATGGTCTGCACTGTCTGCTTGTGCTGTGATTAAAATCAGATGGATGTTCAGGAGTGGGTTACAGTTATTTGTATGAACTTCATAACATATTTCCATTTCATCCTAGGCAGAAGAAGCACTTTTATAAGAGCTTGAGACACCTGAACAGCAGATACCCCGAACTCCCTGCTAGTTTTGGTTGAAGTCATTTGGTGCTGCAAAGCAATACGATGTTGTCTTAGCTCTATTTGGAAAATTATTAAAATGTGAATTATTTTAATCCTGAAAGAATGAAAGAGGAAGAACACTGATAAGAAAAGTTATTAAATACTAAGAGAAAAAGCAGGGAATTAGAACTTGATGACTTGGTAAGATTGAGGATTATCCCATTCTGAGGAAATCAGTTGTTTTCCACTGAGTGATGACTGCAACGAAGATGGAGAGCAAATTAACTCCTGGATATTGCTTGTTACCCCTTGGCATCTCCTGTGTGTATTGGTAAGTAAATACTTGCTGTGTTCTTACGGACTTTGTATATCCTGATTTGTGGAGTCTCCTGGCGCTTGATAGAAGTTGCTGAACAAAGTGACCTAGAGAAGGAGGGTTAAAGTGCTGACAACTAAAAAAAGAAGACTGTGTGAGTATAGGTAAGCTTGAAAATGCCATAGGCAAGATTTTGGTCCAAACAAAAGCACAGACTTAGTTAAAACAACAAGTGAAAAAAAAAAAACCCTCAAAGCAACACAGAAAATCGTAAAAACAAAATAAAACAACCTACCAAAAAAATGAACCAACCAACCAGAAACTACCAAAGAAACCTCAAAAAGAAACCCTTTAGGCATTCTTCTAGGATGAAATTTGGCATATAGGTTTTCAGGGACAATTCCAATCTAGGATTGTGTGCCGTTTTGTGCTGCTAGACGACTTTTTCGGCTTCCTTAGTGCCTCAGTCTAATTCATGCATAAATGTGTCAATGCTCATGCTGGCCTAGCATAGAGCAAGGAGTAAATCAGGAAAGCATTAAAATGCATGTAGGGTTAGAGCTGGAGAAACCACAGAGGACCAGGAGAGGTAGTAATAAGTAATGAAAACAGACCAGATTTTTTGTCTTGACATATGGCTCTCTGGGCTGGCAGCTTTGGGAATTTCTATACACAGAACTGCATCTTTGATTGTAGATACAGACTTCTGGGAAATAAGATTGAATGCATTGTTATTGTTGTTATTATTCCTCATGGAAGAAGAAGTATTATGATGTTATTTTTATTATTATCTTATTTAGAAATAAAATTATACTGTGCAATATGCCTTACTCAACATGTAATTTTGCTTTCTTCTGCAAAGGAACTGGGTTTGCATATTAGCTCTGTGTTTGAACTGTAGAGAGTAATAGCTGAAAATCTACTAGGTGTAGTAGAAAAAGTGTTAACTCTACTGCTTCATACAGAAAAGACTGGGAACAACATTGCTTCAGTGTTAATAAGAGAAGAAAAACGGGATTGAAGAAAAAATTTCCAAAATATATATTGAAATGTATTGTGCCTATTGTATTCAGTAATTATATCCAAAAGCAAATATCTGTGAGGGAGAACCAAATCACCAGACTGGGAGGTAGATACTGATGTCATGAGGAAAGCAAAGAAAATAAACTACTATTTTTGCTTAAATACCTTTTGAGTTTTCATACAGTATTCAAGACTTGCTACCTTATTATTTTATCATAATGATCCAAGTAGTTACAATATGTGCTTAAGCCAGTATCTATTCAAAATATGCATTTTTATTTTTTCTACCGTTACTACTCTTTGGTGAAGTCACATGGTCATTAGCTCTGAGTGCAGCCAAAACTGCATGATGCAAGAGACATCAACTTGGGTTTTGTTGAGAATGGTCAGTGCTTGGATGGTTTTGAAAAGTGTGTTAAGTCAGGTTTTTTTAGTCAAAGTAAAATCTGTTTGAAAAATGAGCATATTTTATGCTAACTTGCCTTGGTAAACAAAGTGAAAGTAAAGGAATAATATTTTTGCTTAATCAGTTTGGAAATGGTGTCAGTTACTGCAGTGAAGTGCATAGAATGATAATCTCAGATAAGATCTTTGTCAGGTAAACCAGAGTTGAAGAAAAATCCTCCACACACACACAAAAAAAATCCTCCTGTCCTTGAAAGACACCTGTAGATATAAAACAAACAAAAGATCAAAGGGAAGAAGCAGAGCAGAAGGCTGAAGAAAGCTCTTAAAGGAAAAAAAAAATAGAATGCTCACCCTTAGAGTACAGGGATTTGAAATGCAGAGAGTCATTGTAATGTGCTTTAGTTAAATAGACAAAAATGAAAAGGTAAGAAAAAATAATTTCATACCTTGGACAGGCACAAAGAGATGTTAGAATAATTAAAAAAAAATAAAGAGAAGCTGTCTGACGCTAAGAAAGATGCTCCTCAGCATTTACAGAAGAGGAGCTGTGGACCATTTACGTATCTGATGAAGCTGTACATATAACAACTGAATATTATCCTGTGCATAATATTCTCAGCTACCTTTCAGAAGACAATGATACCTTAAAAAGTTATTAAAGAAATAATTGTAAGGACTAGCCATAAATATTCTACCTGTAAAATGGCTTTCATTACAGTGATCAAGTCTTGGGGCTTTGCCAGAACAAGTGGCTTTTTTATGAGATAGTTTAAAAAACAAGTTGATGTTAATATGAAATTTCACCCATAAAGGACTTGAAAATGTTAGTAATATGAATATATTTTTCTGAGACAAATTTTTAATCCTACTGAGGTAATTCCTGCCCCACCCTTTCCAAGGTGTTGTGAGTTTTTCTTCTCTGAATTTCTTAATCTGTGACTTGTGTCTTCTTTGTTTTAATCATGCTTGCCATGCAAATAACACCCTGCTATGCAAGTTTATCTATAAGTTTATGAACTGAAACTTTGTGTATATAGGTTTTTACTGTGCTACCTCTAAGGGCCTCAATAGATGGTCATTGCCATGTGTTGTGTGAATTTAGCATTAAGAGCACCTAGATTGTGTGTTCAGTGCTGGAAGCTAAAACTTTGAGTTCTGGATTACCTTTACCTGGTTTTTATAGCAATTAACTTATCACCTGTTTAGAGACTGAGATTATTCCAAATAGCTTTTATTTGCAAGCCTCAGTGAATTTTTTTCTTTAATTTCCTGCTTTTCTTTTATAATTCAGAATGCTTTGCATCATTTCACAACATGGTGCCATCCAAGTAGTTAGATTTATTACTACTTTCATGGTTTCTATTTTTTTTAGGCAATTTCTTGTTTATATCACTCGGAATCCTAAATGGAATGAAGATGGTGTTTAAAGTACTACAACAACAATGGAAGTCCCATCTCTCTGAAGACAGGATACAGTACACTTGCTGTTGCAGTTAGAGGTAACATAGCAGCAGCACTTGGGTCCATAGCAGCTGCTGACTTTCATTATGTTACAGGAAGCAACCTATTCTCCTGTTAGAGCACGGCTTCATTCCGAGAGAGGATTCACAGCACGGGTCTGAGAGGTGACTGAATTATTCAGGGTGGCTCAGCAGGCCAGATGGAGGGTGTGAGAAGAATCCTGATACTGCTGGGAAGATGAACCTTTGAACAATTTACTTCCCTAGAAGCCACGCTATTCTGTTCTTTGATTTTTGGTGAGCTTTCATTTCGATAGGGCTAAGATTTAACCCATCATATTTACAAAAGAGGCATTATGATGTAGTTCTGAAGTGCCTGTCATTGTGATATTTTGGTTCCCACATAGTTGATTCACTGGGGTTTGATCTCTGTTACGAGTGGCAATGACATTATTCATACTCTGCTTGTTCGTAAGTGCTGAATTCCCAAAGGATGCTTTCTTTAAGTGATACCAGCAAGTTGCAGTTACAGCTTTCAAAGTATTTGTGAGTTGATTTCTTTTGCTTGAGCTGGTGGCTCCAGAATCTCTAGCTCTGTCTGCAATAGCAGCCTCTTTTCAAGAAAGAGGTGTTCATTTCATCATCTTTATCCTTGAGAGGGCAATCACGGAGAAAGAAATAGAGGTTTCTGCTCACAAACTGGAGAAAGTTTTAAGCAATTTGGGGAACACTGCAGGAAGAGAAACCATTGTGACCTTTTTCTCCACTACCCCTGAGTGTTCAGTTTCTGCTCTTTCCTCTTCCCATTCTTTCTCTTGAATACCAGGTCTAGAAAGAGGCTGTCTTTTAAGCAGATGAACAGAAAAAAGTTCCTTCAGACAACTTTTACTCACAGCTCAGCAAAAATGTGCAAGATTGTGTTGTTAGGAATCTATAGACTGCAAAAGTATTTTTACTAAAATGAAATGTTATCAAAAGAGGTAATGAAAACAAGTGCAAGTGGTAGTCATAAGGTTAAAGTTAAATTTACAGACATTTGAACGTACCACCTCTGCACATGTAAGTGTAATTGCATGTTGCAATGTAGTATTAATGTCATCAAAATTCAGCAATAAAATTCATTGCACAATTTTTAACATTCTTCCAATATGTGTGGTCTCTAGAGTATTTGCACTATCTTAACCACTTCCTAGAATTCATAAGTCATAGAATCATAGAATTCCTAGGCTGGATGGGACTTTAAGGATTGTCTACTTTCAGTCCCCTGCCAGGGGCAGGGACACTTTCCACTAGACCAGGTTGCTCAGAGCTCCAACTGACCTGGACTTGACACTTCCAGGGATTAGGGCATCCATAACTTCTCTGGGCCACCTGTTCCAATGCCTCACCACCTAAAGAAAATATCTAATCTAAACTTGCTCTCTTTCAGTTTGAAGCTGTTCCCTCTTGTCCTGTCACTACAATCCCTTGTAAATGGTCTCCATCTTTCTTGTAGGCACCCTTCAGGTACTGGAAGGCTGCAATTAGGTCACCTTTAAGCCTTTTAGTTCAAGCTGGCAAACCAAATTCTCCCAGCCTTTCCTCACAGGAGACACGCTCCATCCGTTTAGTCAAACTGTGTTTATAAATTCAGGTGATGCACTATGTCTAGTATGTTATAAACCATCCTACTCATAGATTTTATCAAATTTTTAAGTGTATAAGTTATTGAACTTGGAAATTAACTTTATAAATCAAAACAAAGCTGTTTTCTCAGACTGTGATTTTTGTTTATTTAGGGTTTTTATTTTTTATAATTCTACTGAAATGCCAATGTTTCAAGGAAATTATAACAGACTTGGAATCTATCCTGAACTAAGGCTAGAATTCAGCAAGTACAGTGCTGTAGGAATAATCTCTTCCAGGGTCTTCTAAGTAACAAGTGTTCAGTGCTAACCTTCGAATCTAATTAATCATCACAACAACAACTGAAAAACAATCTTTTTTCAGGAGTTCTCTATAGTTTTTAATAACTCTGATTTTTTTTTTATTGCATTTTTATATTGAACAGGGACTGTAGGTGCTGCGCTATCATTTTTATCAGCAATCTTAGCTCACTAACAGTTCCTTCCCTGAGGAATTAAATGGATGAAATTTTAAAGATGACTTTCACCACTGTTACCAAGGTACCTGACTCCTTTACACTTGCTGACTGGAACTGTAAGTGCCAGCATTTCCCCTCTTGCTGTTGCTGTGCAGGTGTTAGACATTCAGCATGGTTAGACATTATTGTTTCAAAGATACAACCTAATATGTTAAAGTCAAGGTATGATTTGGATTATTTTTTTGAACTTCACTTGTGGTTTTACAGGTACTTTTGCAGGGGCAGAAAATGGAGTTTTCCAGCTTTGTGGGTGCATCATTCATTACTCCTTGTTAATCTCTGGCAAATAAGGCAGTGTTTAGTTTGAAATGTGCATTATTGAACCTTGTTCTTTTTTCATGAAGGCATGTGTGTGTTTTCTTAACTAGACATTAGTACTGATCCAAGTCTGAGAGCAGTTTAACCATTGTGCCCCAGTTCTAATCAATCCTGTGACAACTTTTACTACTTCTCTGGTAAATTTTATCATGTTTTTCACAGAAACTGGCATTTATTTGGTATTTATTCAGCATGTAGAATAGTGAATTGCAATTTACATGATATTGTGAATGGCACTAAATCCAAGTGAGTAGGAACAATAATTCTAATATACTATTCATGTTGAGCCAGAAGAAAAAACAACTGCTTCAGTTTGAGACACTTGACCTTTTATCTATAGCATAAGTCAAACCCTAACAGGTTCAATCACTCAGTTCTTGGACAAGAATTTGCTTTGGGAAGGTGCCAGCTCGGCTGTTCTTATTTTTGCAGGTGACCATGTTTGCGTTGGTTGTTCTGAATATTTTCTTAACCCTGTAATCTCACAGGATCAAAAACTAAATAGTGAAACCCAAACCGTTTTTGATCTCCTAACAAAAAGTTTCCCTTTTATTCCTAAAAAGAAGCTGAGTACTCACAATTTTTTCAAAAACTTCAGTCTTTCAATAAACATCACTTCACTGTTCTAAATCTTTTGCTCATTAAGCTCCCATCAGCTTATTTCACAGTTTGAGATCTAGAAGAGTGAGCCTGATTTCACGAACCCTTAGACACAGGTCATGAATCATGATACAAAATTTTTTGTGCACGTTTTACCTCTGATTCAGCTGCAGAGGGCAGTTCAGCACTATTAAAAATTGTTAGCAGTTAGGCCATTTGTAATTTAAGAGCAGAGAGAAATAATATAGAAAAGAAAATGCTTTTCATATGGAAAGATGTGAGAAGCTTTGTTTTCATAGGTGATTCCATAATGTTTTCCTAAGCATCCATTCTGTGAGATTTAAATGCCACCAAAAGCTCATTTTGTTTTTTTTTTTTTTTAGAAGCAGACCTGAATGATGCCTTCAAATGGTTCAGGAGCACATCTGACATGCTTATACCCCAACACATGCAGCACGAGAAACAGGATGAACTGGAAGGTTTGGTCAGTTCCCAGAACTATGACATTATCAGCATTGATGAGACTTGGTGGAATGTGTCCCACGATGGAGTGTAGGGGTGGAAGGCTGCAGGCTGGGCAGGTTAGGTGTGGGAGTGGCACTCTGTGCTGGGAAGAATTTTGGTTGTACAGCCTTTGCAGTTGGTGATGGTGTGGGTGGGTGACCTGCTTACGTGCATGCTAAAGGTGCTACAAAACACAGCCCAAGCAAATTATTTCCCTTTTTAATTCAGAGCCTTGAAACAGGAGTGATGGGATTGCAGACACACTGGGTGCTTGCCACAGGAGGACAATATCTTCTGTCATGATCCACGTTTTTAAGCTCCACTGCAGAGTGTATCAGCACCTACACTGGCAGTGTAACCAGGAACAGTGCAGAACTATCATGTGTTTCTGTGCTTGAAAAATGTTTTAGTAGTAAAATAGGAGGTTGCTGAGAGTGAGTCCATCCTGAGCTGTCCTTCCTATTGTTCCCTTTAAGACTCTGCACGGTGCTCAGCTGACACCACCTTGTTCTTTATGAGCCTTTTTGTAACCAGAGTCGGAACAGAAATCTGTCTTTTGCAAATATAAAGTGCTTTCAGGAAGAAGCATAACTTCACATTAAAAAAATTATTTCCTGAAGTTAAAATGATAGTGAAATAAATTCAGCAGCTGAGGATTCTGTTGTAACACTTGTTTGCAACTTGCAGTTGGCATCAGTAGACATGACCACATCTTTAAACTATATCTTAATGACAGCAAAAAACGTAGCTCTGTAGAAAGATTACCTGAAACTGAATTGATTCAAGATGTTGTATATGTTATACCCCTGTGGTCCTCATGCAACTAAAATGAGAAGCTTCTTAAAAACGTCACACTCTTTAGAGCCTCAGCATATATCTAAATTATGAGTTAGATTTAAAGCTATTTAAGATTAATGTAAGTAGCTTTTTTCTCTTTGAAGGCTATGAATTTACTTCTCAATCTCCTTGGTGTAATTTGAAATAACTCCTTCTGTTGGAAAAACTGAAACTGAGCCTGAAGCTTTCAGGCAGTGACCATCCCATAGCTGGGGTCATACAAAAGTTCATAAAGTGAAGATACACTGATTTAAATACCAATTTTTATTGTTATGAGTAGAAGAGAATTAGTATGTCTTCAACATGACATCTGAGCTCCTAAGCTAGCTGCTGTAAGTGAACTGGAAACATAACAGATACCCCTAGTATTTCTAGCAATCAAAGAGTTTATTATAGCAAGCTAAGTATGTTGTTGATAAACTTGAATTTAACATTTGTTTTCATCCTAAGTAGAATAAGTTCATTATTGCTTGAATTGTACCAACAGAAGAAAATCACAATACTCTCATGAAATGAGAGAGAGGTGGAAATAATTTATCTATAGAAAATAAACAAAGCAATTTCTTGGACCACAGGTCACTTAATTTGGAATTTTGTCACTTAAAACCAAAAAAGGTATTTAGACTGATGAAGTCATATTCGTTGTGTGAGAAATATAAATCATTGAGTACCTTTCTTAAAAAAGAGCTAGTTAAGAATTTATGTTGCACAATTAAATCAAGGTGCTCTGAAACACAAAATGCCTGTTCTTAGATCCTGCTGTGATTTATAGCATCACAGAGAGTAGAAAAATTTTTCAAGGAATTTCCATATGCACTTACAGTGCCTATAAGCTTTGACACACCCATAATATTTAGTTTTGATGCAAAAATCTCAAGTAATGATGAATTAGCTACCCCAACACTCGCTTCTGTGTAAAATTACCTTAGTTTTAACATGTGCTTTGTCCTTGCAATCCAAGTAATTTTAGGTGGGATATTTTAGTTTGCACATTTTGTCAAAAGTAGGTTTGTGTGAAAAAAATATCTGATGTAAAAAAAATAATAGTATAGGTTTTTGTGAGACACGAACCCAAGCTTTCATGCCAAAGAATGGTGAGGAAAATGTATAATGCTCTGATGCACAAAGATTGGCTCTGTGGCAGATGTTCCCCTTGGCTGAAACCTCTGCTTTCTCCATCCTCTGATTGCCCTGCCCTGCCTTGGGGACCTGCTGAAGCATCCCATGGCTTCTGATTCAGGATTTCCACATGAGAAATATACTGTGCTTGGGAGAGTTTTTAATTCCATGTGTTGTCCTCATGCACTGCTCAGACATGGCAGCAATGACACCCTACCCTGAGAACTGAGAAATGTCTTCAGGTGCCCTCCTCAGCTGTGGCTGCTACAGCACAGTGTTCTGGTCTCATTCTGGTTTCCTGAGTGGAATAGTACTCTTCCCTTGCTCAGTAAAACCTGTCAAGGAAGTTTCATATTCTATATTTAATCTAGCTGCTTAACAGAGCTTGCTCACCACAAAAAAACCCATTTAAAAATTAACATCTTTCATGCTTGCAGGTCACATCAGGCAGTGCTCAGGTCAAGGGTTGTGGCCTGAAATAAAGAGCAAAAAGGCGAAGTGCCTTTTCCTTTTAGATGTTTTGTCACTAGGGATAGTATTTAACAGTTCTAGCACTATGAGTTACTGTCAGATAAGAGACTAAAGATGGAATCAGGTAAGAAATAGAGTTCATCCATACTAAATCTTTCCCCTTATCCTGCCCTTACTGTATCCATGAACAGTTGCTAAGGCTTGGGAAGAGCAAAGGTGTTGCTCAAAAACAAAGGCTTCTTTTTATTGACTGTTTCTTGGCATCAAGGAAAGCCATTTGTTAAGATCACAAAGAAAAACTCAGTGATAAAAAAGGATTGGATGACTTTATATAATATGACTTAGTTTTGCTGCACAATTGATCTGTCAGAGATTTTTTTTTCCTTTCAAGCTACTGTTAAAATATCATTGTAATACTGTAGAATGGCAGCATCTGATAGCTCTGCTAGTTGGAGGTCTATTTAAGCCTCTATACTTCTAATTTTAAACTTCTGTGTGACCTATTTTATTGGAATTTTCCTCATAGAAAGTCTTGGGAGATTCTATGTACTGTACATTTCCAGTACCATAAATATCTGTTTATTTGAGTCTTGGATGAAGACTGAAATGAGTGTTTATCATTTCAGCCAACTGTAGATATGCATTTCCATTGTGGAGACTGTATTTAGCAGAGGAGGCAAGCATTCAAGTCCAGCGCTCTGTCACAAGGGTGTGGCATGCATTGCAAATTAGTCCTTGGAGTAATTTTGTTATTGTGTAGATAATCTATGTTTGAAGAACCTGGAGAATAAATCCGGTACTTCAGAGAGTTCAGTAGCTCTAAGTATCTGAAGTATGTCATGCATGCTAAATATTTTTCCTACAGTATTTTGTGGAGTGGTAAATTAGCCAAAACGTTTATAGACACACAGATTTTCTGCTCTGCAACACAGATTAAGCAACATAGCAAAGTTTTATGATCATAGTAAGATGAATCTATTGGTCAGCCCATTTCAACCTAAAGGGTTTAAAATGAAAGGGATAGATTGTTATTTTGTTCATTTTTTAAATAAAAATTGGGCTACAGAGAAGAATTTTAAAATAGCCGATATAAAAAAATCCAACAAACCCAAAAAGCACCCCATCCCCCAAATAATAAAATTGCATTATAAGTGAAATAGTCTAACAAATTCAGCCATATTTTGGGAAACTTGCAAGGCTTTCACTTTTCCTTAATAAGTCTCTGTTCTGTTTGTCTGAATACTGGTAAATAATAGAATCATAGAATGGCCTGGGTTGGAAGTGACCTTAAAGATTGTCATGTTCCAACCCCCTTGCCGTGGGCAAGGACACCTTCCACTAGACCAGGTTGCTCAGAGCCTCATCCAGCCTGGCCTAAAACACTTCTGGGGCTTGGGGCATCCATAACTTCTCTGGGTCACCTGTTCCAGTGCCTCACCGCCCTCACAGTGTATTTGCAGAGTACTTTTTTCTGGTCTTTTTATGTTATTATTTTCTTACCTTCTTTCAGTTGGAGAGTTGATATAGGCTATGTTTAGCAGCATTAATGTTCAAGGAGTTTCTTATTTTAGTGGTGTTGACTGTAGGTATAATCGAGGTCCAAAGTGAAAAATAGCACAGTCAAATTACTGCATGGACTATACTTTCTCAGAGATGATGTTTTTTTGTTTTCCTTGAAGAGTTTTTCTTAATGTCTCTTTTTGAATTCTATAGCTGTAGAATAATCTTATCAATAAGTTTGACAATAAGGATAAACAATACATTAGCATTTTAATAATATTTATTAAAACAAAAGCAAACCACCTCCAACTTGTGATAGTAAATGCAGTGCTGTCTGGATGTTATTTTAGATACTGTTGAGAAAAAAAACTTCCTCTTTTGGGGATGTAATGACGTTAGGCAAAACCTTGAGGAGACCAGGCCAAGTTCTATGCATTGTTTTTACATCTGTCATCTCCACAGGTTGCTAGTTTGGAGGAGTGGCAGCATGGGACAGCAAGTTTGTAGCCTGGGTTTCTCTCTCCATGAGGCAGTTTGGGTGAAGCCTTTGAGCTACCTGTAGCAGGGGTAAGAAAATCCAGGAGGTGAAAATGAACTGCCGAATTTCATTAAGTGAATGACACCAACGAGAACTTGTCGCATCAGAAAGTGCTGGGAGAAAGGAGGATTTCAGGCTGAGTAGATGACTACTGGTGAGCCACTTCAGTATCCTGGGGGTTGTCTTGGCCTGGACTCACTGACCACAGTCAGTATGAAAAAATTGTTATTGCTGAATATGCTACAAAATAAAATCTGGACCCAAACAATTTGAAACTGGAGAAACAATTTTGCTTCCCAGTGCTGATATAGAATTTAAGAAAATATCTCCCCTGCCAGGTTTAGGTAAGGACAGAATTATCATAAGTACCTCACTAAAATGTCACATTTTCACAAACAATATTCATATGACCACTGAGTAATTTTGTTGTAATATCTACCATATTTCAATTTATATAGAAAAATATTGTGTACCAGGATGGTGAGAGCTGAAGGAAGATCTGGGCAAATGGACCAGATGTAAATTGTCTGTTTCCATACATAAATTCTTGTGTAGTATAGATGATTAAACATAGAAAACTCATTATCAGAGGAAGAACAGCTATGTGTAAAACCCATGTGCTTCCAGAAGTAGTGAAGTTTGAGCCAGCATTCAAATCCTTATTATAAAAAGAAACCCCCAAAAAACCTAGGCTGAGAGCAGTGAATGAAGTATTAAAATTACCCTTAACAAGAATCTGCTACTCAGACGTTTTGATTCAGCTAAAATTTGACAAACTTTTGTTTTTCTGTGAATCACCACGGGCCCTTCCATTAACTCGTGTGGCCTGTTGAAGACTGAGCAGGATGCAGCACTGAAGAAACACCATCCCTCTTCCAATGATTTTGAGGGATCCTTTCAATACTTATAATAAGTGTTAGTAATTGTTTCTTACCGTATTTCACAACTGATATTTGTTGCTTCTATTTAAGGTACTAATTTTGTCTCATGAGAGTGCAGAGATGCAGGGTGGAATCATGCCCCATGTGAGCACAATTTTTTTGAGTGGGATAATGGTGGTGATTGTTACAGAAAAATTTGTTCTGCCTCATGCTGCATAAAATGTATTTGGATTCTTCATTCTTGGACCAGGTACTGTCAGTGTAACCTGCAGGAGGAAAGAAACAACTAAATAAGATTGGTAATAATTTTATTATTAATTATTATATATTTATTACATAATAATAAATATAAAATCATATAAAATGTCATTAAAATATAGTAATTATATAATTAAATTATATTAACAAACAGTGATGCATCTGAACAGTTATCCATTAAGGCCTAATTCATCTGCAGCATTCAAAGACAAAATTCATGTCAGTAGGTAAAAACCTATGCTGTGTTAGATTTCTGTATATGATATAAAATTGCCATGGTAGAGATGGCATGTAAGTGCTGCAATAAAAAAAATCCACTGAAAGAGGAGAAAATAGTCCAAGTTGATAAATGCTTAGTTTAAGAAAAAAAAAAAGATCTTAAAATTGCAGAACTGGTACTAACACAGCAAATGGGAGTCCTGTGTTTAGGAGGGGAGGGAGATAGGAAACACTCGATATAAATAAAAGTAATTTAAACTTTATGTGCTAAGAGGAAACTGTTTGGGGACTGGAGCATATGCTTTTTCATGATAATCAGAAAATGTAGTCAGCTAATTAACTTTTATCCTCATGCTATGTTGAAAAATGTAGAAAACTAAATTTTTGTAAGCTCTAGAGTCTTAAGTAATTAAAAACTGTGTTAGACCTCTCCAGTACCCCTTAAAAGTTAAGGCATAATATTGAATTCAAAAACTTCAGAACTGAATTGATTAGACAGCAGCAGCAATGTGTTTTAGAGGCATTCCTGTCAATAATTCAAGAGAATTATTAGGGTATTTTATAATGGCCTCTTTCCTAGTAAACTTACTCTAGATGCTGCTGGGTATCTGCTTAGCTTGTTTCCTATATTCCTAATCAGAAAAATGCATGCTATACCATGCTCTTCGTAATGTTTGATGTATACAACATTGTGGAGATTTGACTCATCATCATCCATAGCAATGAAATTTCTAATTTCAGCTCTTATACACAGGTCTGTTCAGATGGCAGTCTGTAACCAAATTATCTTTTTTATTGTCCCTTTTGATTAACTTTAAAGTTATGAATATTGCTCTGTGTGGTGTTTACTAGAGACTCGTATTTTTTACAAATTCAAAAGTCTGTGCTTTGGTGGACTTTCTATGGTTGCATGAAAGATTTTCAATTTGTTTTGTAAGTTTGTTGGATTATTGCTATGGGGTCTTTCTGTTTTTCTTCAGTTTAGTGCTAAATTACCCACCTTGCTACTGGTTGATTTTTTTGGGTTTTATCTCTGTTAATCAGCTATTTGGACTCAGTTTCCAGGGTGTTTTTTAAGAAGGCTTAACTATTATGTCTGGGGTCTGCTCACTAGACTCATGTTTATGGATAGTTGATCAATCTCCTGGTACCTTTTGAATAAGAACCTGTACACCAACCTCTGTTTTCCATTGCCACCCTGTGAACTGAAAGCTGGGAGGAAATGCATTTGGGGCTGGGTTGGAGCTCATTACTGCTCATTACAAGATGCTGAGAAACAAACTTCTCCAGAGACTTGAGAGAACAATGTTATAGCTTTGTTTTCTTTCAGGCTCTTACAAAACAGTGGTCATATCTACTCTTGAGATGGATGTTAAAAATACCATACAAACTTCAGAAAATTAAAACTAAAGTTATGCATACTAGTACTCCATGGATTCATTCCAAAAGTAAGAATTCTGCAGTGGCAAACTCAAATTTGTCTTTTTCAATGGGTGAGAAATGGTGATTTTAATTTTTGTGTCTATTATAGTGCTGATATCTTGAAAAAGTAACAAAACCACTTATTTTCACTTAATTTTATGTATGCGAATCTTCCAACATAATCTGTTCCTGTGAGATTTTGCTCAAAGTAAGTGTCTCTAGAATCTTTTCACTCTGCAGTTTTGATCACCACTTAAGATAAGAACTGTACCTTCTTCTTGGAAAAAAAAAAAAATCCTTAAAGTTGGTTGTGTTTTGGTTGAAGTCTAGCAAACTCCGGTTCAGATATGCTGTCCAAGTAATTTTTGTTGTTATGTTTTTCTATGTAGTAGTTTCCTGTATCTTTAAAAATCTTTAAGCCACCTTATTGAGGGTGGGAAATGATAGCTTTCTTCTTTTACTGGCGTAGTTTGTCACAAAACAGAAGTCAAGACTTTTGTATATTCTTACATTTTCAATATTTCTTTGCAAACAGCATCTTGTGCTGGAACAGGCTCTCCAGGGAAATGGTCACAGCACCAAGCCTGTCTGAGTTCAAGGAGTATTTGGACAATGCTCTCAGGCACATGGTGTGACTTTTTGGAGTATACTTGGTAGGATCAGGAGTTGGATTCAATGCTCCCTGTGGGTCCCTTCCATCTCAGGATACTTTGTGATTCTCTGAAATCTTTATTGTCCTTTTCTTCATCTGCAGAATCCAATTTATTGCATCTGTGTAGGATATCCATTACACATCTGTAGATGACTTATTGATACATCCTAGAATATTTTTAGAACAATTAACTTTATACTTCACTGAATTACTCTTTTTGCAATCTTGCTGTCAGTAAAGTGTTACAATTTTGATGCTAAGGATCTGCAGTACTAGGGGGCAAATCTAACAGCACCATCAGTATCCTTTTCCACTTCAAGAAATTTAGAAAATGAGTGTGCTTGCAGAGCTGTGAAATATTCAGATCTGCTCAATTTCACTTTGCTTTGACCCTAGAAGGCAGATTTTCTGTCAGAGCTCCCAGACCGCAAAGTTAAATTCCAATTAGACGATATGCTTATATAGTAATGCAATTATCTTGAATATTTCCAACAGTACGTTCCAATTTCTGCTGCACAGGAGGGTATTTCTTGCTGTAGGTGTATTGGTTTTTCTAAACTTTTAGGTTTATTAATGTTTAACAGGTAATGTTCTTTGACACTTCAAAAGGAAGTCACAACTGTCAAAATGTCTGTATTGTATGGCCAGCAAATATAGCGCAGTTCTTTTCTGAATGCCATGAACTCATAAATAAGTTCTGGTTTAGACACAAGTCTTTGGTGGCGTGCTGTGGACATCATAGAACAAACCTGAATACAGAAACTGTCACATGCTCTAGCAGTCCTATCTTAGTTGACTCGTAGTGTTGATGATTTTTTTCCAGCTGCCACATATTTTTAGAGACTCAGTTTTAAGAATATATTCTATAAGTTGTTTATTGATGGTGTGGGGCAAAACTGGAATGTGGTGCAGCAGTATATGTTTACTTGACTGCAACATAAAAGGGTAATTTAAATCATGATCAATGTAAGCAAGGCCAAATATTTTATACCAAGAATGATATCCCAAATAACTGCCCACATTTTACAACATGCTAAAGAAAGGTATTTCTTTGTTATTAAGAAAACTTTAAGATATTTATGAAGGTTTACTCTGTGTGTCTCAAGGATGTGAAAGATAATACTGTTTAAGGCTTTACTTTAATTCCAGTTGTGTTGGACTTTGAAAGTATAACAAACTTCAGAAATTGTCAGATTCTGTGGACACCGAGTCTTCATGTTCAACTTAAGTAAAGATCTTTGTTTTACCTTAAGGCAGGTGCCAACCTTCTGCTTCAGAATAAGACAGAATAATTTTCCTGCAATTCTCCAACACTACCTCTCTGTTCTCAACATCCTGATCTTCTAAGTTCTGCCAACTTGCTTCCAGTCATGTGCAAGGTAAACAAACAGGAATATGGTGGCTTACTCCGAGTCCTGGAGGTGGCTGGGAGACTTCCTGGGCGATGGGAAGGCACAAACAGCCAGGCTGTTCTGGGAGAGGGAGGAGTAGTTGGCCTAAAGGTAGTGTTGGCCTAAAGAAGAGTTCTCAGGGGGTCCCATGTTGTTTCAAGAGCTGGAATTATTAATAAGGAGTCATGGCACTCAATACCAAGCAATGTGCAAGGTCTAACATGTAGATCCTGAGGTCACTGAGCAGCGAGATCACCTCTTCAGAGATGTGTCCCAAATAGTTAAGAGTGGGAGAATCTATCCACCCACTATTCAAGCTTAATTAATAGTGTGTATGGAAATGGGACTTGCTGCTTTCCATAATGCAGAACTAAAAATTGTTGGAAATCCTGCTCTAAAAAAAAAAAGACTAGAATAAGAAGGTCAGGTCTCTACTGATCTGAACTAAACATCTTTGGAATTAGACCTTAAAACACTAAAAGGAGGAGGTCAGGTCTTTACTGTTCTTATTTTAAAAAAGAACAGTAGGAAAATATTGCTGGCTAAATTAAGTTATTAATAGAACTAGGAAGGGAAGAAGGCACTTAAGCCCCATTTCTCAGTGGTATTTAAATATCTAGTTCTCACAAAAATTCTGTGAGTGTTATGCACCAATATAAAATACCAAAGATATGGACAATATTTTTCAAATCAATTAGATTTTATGTTCCTTCTTCCTGAGACTTTCTGTAGAATGTAAATTTTTAAAAATTTTTTTCCTCAGTCTATAGCACCCAGAAGACTAATATTTTCTCATGCTTCCGAACAAACAAAAAACCACCTCAACATTATACTCAAACTTCTTTTTTCAGCTAGAAAACTGTAACGTGTTGCAGATTATTTTTCAACTACAGTAAAATATCCACACAAATTCAGTCCTTTTATTGGAAGATGATAGCAACTAGTACAGGTGAATACTTCTAAATGATTTTGTTTTATCTGTTTTCCCACTTCCTTCATACTGTGACTTATTTTTAAAAAATATTTGGTTTTTTGAGAGAGGCAAAGAAAGAATTGCACTAATGCATTTTCTCAAAACACAATGAAAATACATTCACACTTGTCTTCTGGAAGGAAGTGGTGCTGAAACCCTTTCACAGCACATTTATGGTTCGATTTTGTCTTGAACCTCCATTCATAGTGGAGTATTTTGGAATCACAAAAATAATAATGTGACAAATTGTGAGAGCCTATAATCAACAGGTTAGAAAGCCACCTGTAATAACTAGATTTAAAGTTGACATAAACAGTGTTCTGTCAATAAACAGAAAATTTTCTGAGAGGAGAATCCAGCTTGGTCTTTTTTTATTATTACTGACATTTCGTTAACCCAGAGGAAGAGTTCTTACAATTTTAAAAGCTGAAAGAAACAGCTTGTACTTGAATGGACTGCCTATAATAACCAAATTACCCTTAGCAAATTTCACCTTATTATTCATTTTAATAGCAGAAGATAAGGTGTGGTACAGACTTGGCTATTTGTTGACAGTGCTTTTCTTGATTTTTTTCACTGTATTCTTCTGTTTTAAATATATATATATATATATATATATTCTATTCTATATATATATATGTTCTTCTGTTCCTATATATTTCACACTTGATTGGAGCAAAGGCTCACATTATGAATCATTAAAAGTTGCTCTGGATTATCACCTTCCAATAGCAACTTGCTGGAGTTGAACAGGGGAAATAAAAGGATCTATGAGGTGGCTTTTATTTATTTGCTTCATAAAACATAATCTGTATTTGGATGAACCAGTCAGTTTGTAACAGAATGAGCAATGAATGTAAGAGTTCTTAGTACAAATGAAGCTGAAATTATGGGGCCATGGAATTTCCATCCATGCAAATAAATGACATCAATACGTGTAATATTTAATCACACATGACGTTAAATTGCACAAGATAAAAATTTGAAGATACCAAAAGATCTCTCCTATCTCCAGTACTGCTCCCACAAATGGATCGTTTCTCTGCACACACAGAATCTTCCATTGCTTTTTCTGGCTAGTAGAGGAGTAGGAAAGGGAACATTAGTGAAACAAACTTCAAGCTGATTACAGATGATTCTAGGGTATTGAGAAGGGCACTGAGGAAGTTCTTTTGAATTCTCTTTGAATGTCCTGAATCTGTTAATTCCTCTCTCTCCCTCTCTCACGTACATTCATATTCACTATTCATACCCAGAATTCACTGTCTGATATGACTGAATTTTTATTTAACTTGTTGCCCATTTCCCATTGCTGTCTGTCTTCAGGGAAGACTTCTTGAAGCTTCTTCTAGTCAGGAGACAAGACCAGACATGTACATGTCCAAGTAATGGAAACAAAGCAAAAGCACTTATCAAATATATTGGTTAATTTAGCTTGATTCTGTTTATGCTGGAGAAATGAGTGTCTGGCCCTAAATTCTATGAATACATTTCTATGCAAAGTTGAATTATAGTATATATTTAATGACAAAATTGGGTCTGTTTTTTTTTCTCCACAACAAAACAGACATGGTAGCTATAATTCTTAAAGAGGCATCAGTTTGTTGTACTGTGTTTGTTCTCTGACGGAAACTGAAAATGAAGTCATCAAGCCCACATAAAATCCCTCAGGCACAGTCTTTGTCATTTGTTATTGTTTCTTCTAATGCTTTGCAATGAGTGATGAAATGGTTGGAAGAAACACAAAAGAGGGCTCTGAATTATCTAAAACTGTCTAATATAGTCGTGGCTTGGTGTTTAAAATTACCTCTTGAATCACTGGAGGCATTAAATGGGGTGCAAATACATTTCATGTGCCTAGAATTCTCATCAATAAAGTGTTACGAGTAAAGCAGAGATGGTTTGGTAACTGCTTGGGAGTCTGAAGGATTAAGGAGAAGATATTTTCTTGCGTTATTTATGAAGTGTGAAATTGGAGAGAAAATCTTACTCTGCAAGAAGGAATTGCATAGAGTATTTTTAAATTGCAGTAACCAAGTGTTTTTCGAATGGAATGTTGATGCTCCTCGGGAGATTATTTTTTAATGGAAAGAATATGTTTTTACAAATCTGTTTTGTTTTTGTTCTTAATTGATTTAATAACATCCAGATTTTATGTCCTGTTCCACAGAGTAGATTTCTCAAGGCCTCTAATTGCTGAGTGGAATGACTACTATGTGGCATAAAGAAATGGGCATGTTAAATTTTCAGATGGTTGATTTGCAAGTAAGATCATGAAAGAAATGCATGTTTTTAGCACCATGCTTCTTAAAGTCTGGGTCCCCTCACTGTACTTTTGAAGTGCATGTTATCAGTTCCTTTTTTAGTTGAATATACCCTGCCCTCAAACAAAAGCAACTGAACCAGCAAACCTCTCAATTACTCTGCCAGTTGCACCCCAGCTTCTTCTATAGATTTGCCAAAGTGTTTGCAGCATGGGTCACAGTTGATATAAGAGTGTTGTGTCATGCTGCTTCTCAGCAGGGAGTCATGATTTTGTTTAAAGCTGTAAAATCCACTCAGATTGCCACTCTGCTGTATCCTAAATCAAAGAGGAGTGCAGGTGGGGTGTGTAAAATAGTGAAAAACAAGGCTAAACTTCTGAGGGTACTTTCTTGTACTCAGCCCTCGTTAACAAGTGGTGTTTCTTCAAATATAGTATTTAATTTTAGATAATAAAAATGAAGATGAATTGATTTGATCTATTTTTTTTTTGCTAACACTTTCTGAATATTATCACAAATATATAATTAAGGCATCACAACAAAATGGGCTGCAACAAAAAAATAGAAAGCAAGAGTTTGCTTGTGATATCTTGTCAAATCTCTCCTTCATCCTGAAGATAAAATAAAAAAGATAAAAACTTATGGTTTTGACCTTGGCATTCTGCTTCCTGTACCTTCTCACATTTTGTTGCTTCTAGAAGGTAGTATATTATATGTGCATTACTAAGTCTTTCAGGGTGACTTGTATTTTTCTTTCGTGCTATCTACTATTTTTCCTGGGAAATACATAGGGTTTTTTTTAGGCTTAGTATTACCTTATTATTTTTAATCAGAATTTTTTCACAATTAATGTTGACCTCCTAATTCCCAAGCAGTAATTTCTGTTGGTGGGACAATCCATTAAAGCCTAGGTTCTCATTTCAGCAACAGTTGTAAAAGTGGTGTCATAACATAGAGCTAAAGCAAGGGAGCTGAAGGATGGAAGTTTACTCTTTGCTATAATATTATAAAAATTGCAATAGCACCTTTCATATGTGTCACAGCATAGTGTTTCTTTCCCTTTTTCTGTGCTGTCACCTCTAAAAAAAGTGACATTTAGTACTAAGCACCACAGCTTAGGAAATAGCATAGTTCACTGGGGGGGGGGTTGTATTTTTTTTCTTTCTTCTCTTAATTTTTATTGAAATAATTTCCGTTTGCTGGCCTGTAAAATTTGCACACATCCAAGTAACAGAGGCAAAACAAAAGTACTTATTTGTATTGTGACAAATTTAGAGACCGCCCTTAGCCAAAGGCGAGATAAGAGATTGGATCTTTTCGGATGGCAAAGCAATTTGTTGGGAAAATTGTGTGATAATATTTACACTGACAACTTGCTTCCTGAAGAGCCAAGGGACTGCAAAATCCCTCATGTATTCAGGTGTCATGTATTTCCCAGCTTAAAAACATGTTTTCCTGGGCTTAAAAATGACTGCTGACAGAGATGTGGAGGAATTTGTTTTGGCAAGGCACAGCAGTCACCAGTTTATTTACTACTGTAGCTAATAAATGTAAATTTATTTTATGGCAAAAAAAGGAACCCTCTAGCTAAAAAATTATGTGACACTGCTTGTTTTGTACCTGAGGCAAGAAATAGTTTTGCAATGTGTATACCACAACTGTTTTGAATTCTTCTGAATTATTTGCAAACATTTCAGAAAATATGGACTATTATAAAAGAAGGTTGGGACACTTTTAAAATGAGATGTTATCTTCCAGGTAGCATGGCAGAATGGAATTCTGTACAGAGAAGGGAATTTTAAGGAATTGATGGGAAAGTCTATATTTTCTTTAAATTTTATTTTTCTGCCTGCTGTTTTGATTCTTTACCATTGCAGTCTATATCCAGAAGGCGTTCATATTAAATATAATGTTTAAAAAAATTACTTTGAAGTTGCAGTTTTTATAAGCTGTTAATGGAACTGTAAATACAGATAAGCGGATCGATGGAAATAAGGACAAGTACCTGAATACTCACTCAGATAAAACAGCAAAGTGTGATCATATGAAGTATTGTATGAATATTGTTTTTGTGTTTTTGTTAGGTAATATTTCCAGGTCACCATCTATGTGAGGTCTGTACAATATTGTCAGTTATGCTTTATTTTCTTAGTGTAAAATAATCTTAATCTGTCATCTAGCAGAGCTGTTCAGGAAAACTTTCCAAGTGATAAATATTTAAATAACTTTATGACTTGTTCATTTTAAATACATTTTATTTACCCCACTTTTCAAGCTATTGGATTCAATGTTTGTAAGGTTTAGACAACCCTTGCAGAATTCTAAGACTGCACATTCTTCATGAAAATGTATTCTTTTATCTTTATTACTGCTGAATTAAATGATGATTCGTTAATAGAAGCAAATTATTAATGCTTTCTCAGAGGACTGAAAAAGTGCTCTATCCACTTATTCTGTGTTTAGTCACTGTAGGTGATGTCAGTATAAAAATCAGCACTTCTAAATGGATTTCTATTGCTTGGGCAAAATTGAAAAGCTGTAATTATACTTTTTCATTATTAATATAATAGACATATGTGAATTTTAAGTTGATAGCAACCTTTGTAAACCTTGAATGTTTTATCCTGCAGCCTTACCAGAACCATGCCAAAAAAAAAGAACAACCTCTCAAAAAAACCTCTCGTTGATGAAAGGTTGCCTTCCACCTGGAGGAGAACTTACCTCGAGAACAAAGCAGCTTTAGTGGCATTTTGGTTTTGAAAGTTCCATTTCCACTGTGGAAAATTTTTGAGTTGTATGAGAACTGGCCACTATGAAATTATCCTGTAGGGTTTCATGATGTCCTCCCCTGTGGTGCTGCCCACTGACCTAGACACATTTGCTGTCTGTGTGTCCATCCTCCACAGGCAGTAGATTGCCTTGTCTGGGAACAGACACAAACACACACCAAGCCTGCTGAGATCTGGGATGCTGTGATGGAAGGTCTTGAAGGCAGGCTCGAAGAGGCTCTAGTCTGTTCTTCTAGTATGGCTTATGGGTGGTATTTGATGCAGAATTTCTTAAATTCAGCTTTGCTGGGCCACTGAGGAGTCTTGCCACTCAATCTGACCTGTTCAGTACATTAAATATGATCATATGACAATGTACTCTGATACTGGCTTGCCTTCCATGACTTAAATGCTTAGCCTAGTGATTTAGATTGAGCACAGTCTAATTCAGGGCATACCCCAAAACCCCTTAGTACCGCCAAGGTCTGTTTGCCTGACTATGAATATATTTGAGAGTCAAATGTTATACCTGTCATACTTCGTTTCAGATGAAAAAAGAAAAATTCTTGACATTAGCAAGAAGATAATACCTTTCACTGAGCTTGCTAAAGAATCTCTGTAAAGTTCACAAATTGGAAGAAACCTTTGGAGAGGTCTAAGAATTTGTTTTAATTAACTGTTGTCTTAATTTTTAGGATGTGAAAATGAACTAGTCAGCTTTTAGATACCAATGATCATTTTGTACCTTGATTTCTCCCTTTTATCTGCTCATATCCAAAATGTAATTTTTCTGATATTCTTTAGGCTGTAGCTTTTTTTTTCCCCAGATACTTTTTGGTGAACCATTTTGTAAGACATGCTGTGTTTGTGAGGTGAAAGTATTAGAAGTTATTTTTTTTTCATTTTGCTTAAAGGCGTGACTTTGATTTTTACCATAAGATTCATGTTTTCCAGTTCAAAACAGATTATCAAAGTATCAATGGCACCAAGAAAGGTACTGCTCAGTTTACCTCAGCTAGAAATGCTGCTTGATACTATCGTTACTATGATTAAACAGTATTTGATATTTCTTTTACAGCTGTGTCATACCTTTAGCTGTTACAAATCCAACAGACAAAGTCTGCAAATATACACTGAGTCTTAGTTCAGACTATCTTAAAGTCTTCATTTTAAGAGTGATCAGGCAATGTTTTTTTAATGTGGGTTAATACATACAACTGCATAGAAAATGAAGTTCAATATATGTGCAAAAGGCCTGCTTTAATAATAACTATAAGAGTTATATTAAGATGAGATTCAATGTGATAAGGAGTGGAGAGAAGGAAAAAAAATACATTAATATGAACACCTCATGGCTAAAAAGGATAATATTATGAATAAATATTGTGAAAGATTTATGATTCAAAAATCATGGATACTTTTTATTTGAAAACAAATCTAATAAAGCTCCCAGCTCTCAATTTATGAAAGCTCTGTGGGATTGGAATTTAAAGGTAGTGAAAACATATTAAGGATCAGTATTCCCTTCCTGCAACTCTAAAATATGTCTGTTTGAGAACTGCTGCCATCCTTCAGTTTATGCATGCAACCCAATGTTTATTTGTTTCCCCCAGGTCATCACTGAAATGGGGAATCTAATTTCACTGGAAGTTGTTCTGAGACTTCCATGAAATAGATATATATGTTATCTTGGGGCTTCCACCATGTCCCCAAGGTGGACTCCTGACTGGTTTCTATTGCATATTCTACTTTTGCTTCATATATGGAATTCCTAGGAATCTGCACACTTGATCACAGAAGACCCTTTGCCCTAGATGTTGTGTTTCTGAATCTAAGTCAGTAATGGTAAAGGTGACTAAAATTGAAAGTTAATTTAATTCAGTACAACAGAAGACCATACAGACTGTCGTATTTCACTGTCACTGTTGCAATATTTTACTGAAGATGAACCACGTGAATTTGAGACACAGATTTATGTCAATTAGAAGGTATTCCTAAACAGTTGTGAGATACACCAAGGGAAGATATAATAAATGTGCAAGTAAGTGTCTAGGTGTTCATGTTAGGTCTCTCGCCCTTTCTCTCTCTTCCTCTCTTCCTTTTGCCCTTTCTCTCTTTCACCCTTTCTCCCTTTCGTCTCTTTTTCTTTCTCGCTCTCCTGCTTTAACTTTCTTCTCTAGAGCTGTGCTGATTGCTTAATCTCAATATCAAGTGGAAACTCAAGGAACTGGAAATGCAAGTTGATGGGAAATAATGAATACAATCTTAAATATTTCTATACCTTTATTCCTAGCAAATCGAGCTAGCAATCAAAACTAGCTAAAAGATTTTCAACACAGTGAAAATGTCATGGGGCTCTAAAATGAGTCTGCAGATGTAGAGGGTATTGAGGTGGCCAGTCAGTTGCTTTTGAAGCACTATTTCTTTGGGTGAATTTCCCTGAGACTTATGTTTTAATTGTGATGAAATCTTTACCTGGAAACTTTTAGGCTGAAGTATTAGTGGTATGGATTTTATATATAATACAGCAATAACTGTGTTGGTGGGCTAGATATTGAATGAGTTCAGGAATAATAGGTGCTGTTGTGTCTTGACAAGCAGTATTGGAGTGATTTTTCTATCAAAGACATTTTAAAATTTGCTTTCTGGCTTGATGTCTTCCATCCTTCTGCAAAGCTTTCATGTTTTGTGTGTTTGATTAAATGTACCTGACTGAAAACAGAAGCCTTGATGTTCCCTTAACAATTATTTATAGCCATTTATTAGGTTGAATTGCAAGCAGCAAAGGGTAATAAGATCAATAAAAGTGCAAGGTGAATTTATTTCTTAACAACCACACACCTTTCTGAAAGGAAGAGTCGTATCAACAGCCGCTGCTATTAGTCATATGCCCAGCTCAACAATGTTCTCACTTGTGCCTTGAACAGTGCGTGCTCTTTAGCAGCAAATGGGGCAGTTCTTCAGCAAGAGAATGTCTCTAAATCATTCAAAAGACCTGTTACCTCTATAACAGCATGTATGGATAAGACCTGCTAAAAACTGTGCTTATCCTGTTGTGTGTGTTTCCCCAATTTTCACAATGTTGGAGAGGAAGGAAACAAAGCTGTGGTTTTCCCTTGAAGCTGAAATGTTGAAGGACTCTCACTCTGTTAATATGGTTTTCTCCCTCAATATGTAATTGAATGGGCAGATACGAATGCAGTATAGATAAAACAAAATCTGGTTTAAAAGAGGATCGACTTCAAAATTGTACTAACTGTAAAATAATATCATAATTTCAGCAATGGTCTAGGTAATGAGGCCTTGAGCTGAGTGTGTTTGTGGAAGTCACTTGGAAGGCTGTGGTACCTCATCTGTACTCCTTTTAGTATCCAAGCTAGGATGGTTAAAGTTAGCTTGGGATTGCATGTAATAAAGATTTGCATCTTTAGAACATACCCCAAATGTTAACTTGGACTTTTGATATTCAGTTTTCAGCATCTGAGAAACAGACAGACTACATAGAAGTTCTCTTTTTCTCTGGGAATCCATCAAAAATTCAAAATACTCAAACCAGATGCTTTTTTAAATCTCTGTGAAACAATGTCCTGATAGGTGATGATCTTTTAAATTTTATCTGATGTATTTTTTTTTGCTTAAGGCACAGGACTGCACTAATATTTTTCAGTGGTGAAACTTATATTGCTAGATATTATAAATATTTACAGGGCTACAAGTAATGAGAAGATACAGAGATTAAAAAAAAATTACTTCTGCATGTCACAGCTAGGAAGGTATCTTTGAAAACTTAGAAGTGTGCATTTTTCATCCTATGGAGCTTTTTATAGATTCCAGCACAATAAATGAGCAAGGTCATGCAGTCACAAACAGAAGTCAAAATAAAATTTTAGATAACAAGCATGAGAGTTTGGATACAACAGATACATTTTGAAAGGTAAAATTTTCACATATGACAACAATATTTGATAGTTTCTTGAGTATTATAAAATTTGTTAAGTACTAGGCTAAGTCATTAACAATGACTTAAAATATCACAGTGTTTATCACCAGTAGCCTGAAGTATTAAAGAATACTGCAACTAATACACCTCTTTCACAACTGACCACTTTAGAAACTTGTCTTTGATTTTGCATAGCAATAGAACCTGTATTACTCTTCTTCCCCATAATTGTCATGCAGGTTCTTAACCAAAACTGATGTAATTTTCATAGGTTCAGATTCCTCCCAGTGGCGAAACCTGAGACATTTAATCCCTGCTTGTAATGTCTTTTCAGGCTGCAGTTAAACATCTACCTAAATATAAATACCATTACGTGATTGAAAATTCAATAATGCAAAGATCCCTTTAAAATTCTCGTGATTAGCTCTTAATTATGCAGATGTTATAAAAGACTTAAGGCAGATTATATCTTTATTTATTTTGATAGAACACACAATTGATAATTGCAGAACTCTGTTGCTATGGTTACCATTAAATGAGACTGAAAGCAACCTGTCAAAGACCAATTTACTGCAATCCTGGCTGTAGTAATTCTGCACTCAAAAACCAACACTGAATTTTGAAGTTATGCCATCTTAGAGAAAGATACAGAGTCTTTAGTCCTCTAAGTGTTTAAGAAATTGAACAGCTCTTGAGGGACTGAGTGTAGATATATTCTTATGGTCCAAACAAAAGGAAAAGTAATACTTTGTCCTCTGCCTCCCCAGTTTGAGCAAGTGGTTACTGAGGTTCAGACTCCCAATTATGCTTCCGAATTGGAGGTAAATTTGGGTTTGCTTTGATCCCATGTAAGTCATATCACTATGCCTTGGCTTCAGAAGTACTACAGACTGTCTGGGCAGGACTTCCAACTGTGTTTAAAAATGACATTTAGTAGTGCTGGCCAAAAATCTCAGTTTCAGTCTCCTTAGAACTTGATAGTCTTGTGTTTTAATGTGACAAATGTTATGCTTTTGTCCCTCAATGATCTGAAGAGCATCTAGATGTACTATCACTGGAGTACAACTCAGTTGAGCACAAAGCTCACAAATATTTGATTCTGTACAACATTACAGCCTTCCAGGAGAGGATGTTGACAGGAGGAGTAAAATGCTGAAAATTAATAAGCTCTAATTCACAAGCCTCATTATGAGATTTTGGTTTTGGTTTTGATTTTTTTTTTTTTTTAGGTAGCATTAGCAAGAATAAAGTGTATCATTGGGAACAAGTTGGTTGCATGTCATCACAGACAGTCATGCCTTTCCTTTCTTTCCTTTTACATAGCACAATTTCAAGTTTTCTTCCCTCCTTTCAGAGGAACACATCAGCCTGCTGCTTTCAACCTCCTTACTTTTCAGCCCCCTGACTTATACCCTTGTGTAATAGTCCCAGTTTATTTTCTCACGCTTTTCCCCATTTGCCTGGTGCCCTCCTGCATTCACCTTGCCAAGAGTGATGTTCACTGTCTTGCTTTGCTTCTCTTTCTTCAGCACTGCTTACTGATGGCATTTCTAGAGCAGGCACTGTGGAAGGAACAGCCTGAGAAAGGACTGAAAGAGTTATCTGGCTCTCAGAAGTGGCCAGATTCTTTCTGTTGAAAGAATCATCTGAAGTTGTTTACAATCAGGATACTGAGAGAAAAAAATACAGCTTTCATTAAGTTTGACAATGTTCCAGAACAGTTCAAAATTGGGGTAAACCAGCTGTATCTACAAAATACCAGCAGCCTCTATTAATGGCTTATGATGAATGTTTCAACATTTTGTCTCTGAAGTACAAAAATAGGCCAGGAAATTTTGGTTGTAAAGCACTGGAATATTTCAAGCAATGTCTTTTTCAAGCACTAGCTTCTTGTTGATATATTTTAATAGAAAAAAGATTTATGCAAAAGTCATGATATCTTTTCTTTCAGGAAAAAGATATCTTACTATAAACACTGCTGTCAGGCTGCTTGGATACTTACAAAACCTTCTGAAGTAGGGCAGTAATAATGAAAAGTAGCCAAGTACAGCTTGTGCAGATCAAGATTATAGAAATTCTTGGTTTGTTTAGTTAATTTTTGCACAGAATTGTAGGTTCTAGAAAAAGATAGCTACATAAGTAAGAAGAAGAAGAAAATGCAGAACACAAGGGATTTTGAATGTTTGCATTTATTGTGACAACAGCTAAGTTGTGCTAAACAAAAGAAGGGGGAGAAGTCAGGTAAGTGCTAAGGCTTTTTTATGACCCAGAAGTGCTGAGGAATATTAAATTGGTTGAGACTGATGATTAGTTTTTTAATGACATTCACAAAGTATTTAGAAAAAAAAAACAAACTGAAGTGTGATGGCTGGGTTTAAAAATGAAACTATGTGCTAAAAATGTGGAAAAAATAGAAAGGAAAGAAAGTGGCATTATTTGCTGTATTAAAAGTGAAAAATGAAAGGAAGAGAATTAAAAAACTGGAAGGATGGAAAATAATAGAAACAACTAAGCAAGCTAAATGTTACCTTGTTCCTTGATCTGGAAACCTCTCCAGCTCTACAGGTTAAATTTGATGTATGGTACTGAAGCAATGCAGTCTTGTATCACTTTTTGTTTTTCTCTGCCATTATCTGACGATGTCTATTTGTCAGATTTCTGTTGTGCATTATTTTTTCTTTCATAATTTTTTTTTGATTTCTGCTTATGGTTTCTTTATATACAGAAATATTATTTTATATATATTTCTAGATATGTTGCATGTATTTCTGTAAATATTTTCTAATTGCACAATATTTCTATGCATACTCCATATACAGACCACATATATTTTTCCATATACAATTTCTCTGTATTTATAGAAGTTAATGTAATATTATATGTGGAATTTAAATGTAATTGTGAATGTAGATATTATTCTCCTGTGTATGAGGAGAACCTACATACACAGATATTTTGACTGTAATTTGCCGTCATTTAATAATTTATGTTTTATTTTAATCTGGTGCTCTTGTACTTGTTCTGGGGCCTTTCCTGGGCTGCCATTTCCAATGAGTTACAGTAAAACTGATATTTAGCTATTGTAGCATTTTCTTAGCCAAATAGACCTTGTGATGTTTCTGTAGATATCAAGTAAGTTGTTATAGGCAGATGAAAGTTTGTCACGTCCATTTCCACAACTGTGATTTGCTTTATTATTTGTAACTCTTTGGTCAAGAGTTGGGAAATACACCTTATTCAAAAACTGCTAAGTAATTTCTTGGTTTAATTCTGGACAGGAGAGTGCTGAATTGACACAGGTATTTTAAAAATGTCTGGATTTATATGCAGTAACATTTTTTTTTGTTACTCTATGAATTTAGTGATTCCTAGGACATATTTGATAACAATGAGGTTTTCAAGGCTAGAAAGCAGTGTGAACTTAGAAGTGACAGATCGATAATTTATTTGTGGGCTAATTGGAGGCAGAAGGCAGAGGCCCTGCTGTGGAAGGGCAGCGTGAAGGAAAGCTGGCACTAATGGCCTTTGCCACCTGCTCTGCTGAGTGCGTCCTGTGCCTGTCAATCAGCTCTGCACGTGGTGCTGTCCAAATAAAGTCACCCTACTGGATTTCATCTGGTGGTTTTAGAAAAGCTGCTGTGAGCTTCTGCTCTTGAATGACAGAAATAAAAACAGGACTCAGGGAGCAAGCAGAAAGCAAACTGTATCTCCTGGCTTTTCTAGCTGCTTCTTCCATTGACCTTTTGGGGAAACCTTTAGCTAACTGATGTTTTTGGAAGTATTAACTCCTATGAAAGGAGAAGAGAATAGTTATTGTTTTTGTTATAGAAACAAAGTTGTTACACACAAAACTTGCTTATGGTTTAACCATGTTGTTGATTAATAATAAACCCCTCAACTAGATAAATAAACTCAAATTGTTAATAGAAATGTTAATATTTCACCTTTTGAAAAGCCGTCACACTTTTAAAGGCGATTAACATTTAAAAATAATAAAAGATTAATCTTTGCCATTGTACAATTATTCTATTTACTTTAAAATAAACCTGTTAGAAATATAATTTTACTTTAAAATAAATCTGTTAGAAATATAATTTTCTCTTACAGACCTGAACTGAAATTGAGGAGGGTTACCCATTCAAAAGGTTACCCATTCTGTGAAGTAATTTTATCCTTGAATGTGGCATGGTTTAATGCCAGTTTTGCCCCAGTGTGTCTCTTTGATCTTTATTCTATTCATGGGAAAACTGTGAATTCAATATATTAATTTTTTTATTTGAAAAATTAAAGCCATTGCTTATGTTGCCTTTTGAGTTGGATCTTTTAGCCTGTGCTTTAACTACCAAAAAAGGGACCTTGACAAAATCTTTGTAACACATTTATACCACAAAGCACACAGTTTGTATAAATGTATTTTGGACTACAGTCTTACATGTCCCAGTTAGAAGCACTAGGCAGTCTCTTTGTTGTAGGCAATGTGATTCCATTGATTTTGAGGGATGCTCATTGGAAAAGAAAAGCACACCAGCTACCTATGAAATGTTCATTACCATACAAAACTTATCTCTGGCTGACTCTATTTTTATTACTCCTGAAAGGCTGAACCACACAAATAAACAATGAAAACAACAATGATTTTTAATAATTTCTCTTACATCTAGAAACCAGGTTGGACCCACAGGGATAGTGTCCATCCATCTTCTATTTCTTGTTAGTCTTATTTCTGTTTTACTCATTATCATATTCCATTAAAAATATGGTATGGTTTAGTTGTCATTTAGTAATGTGCCAGCATCTGGCATGAGGCCTTTATTATTATTTTTTCTTTTTCACCAAGGGAATGTGAAATGAAGTGCCTTGTTTTGATAGAACTTTTTTTTATTTACTGTTTTCCCTTGGCAGATGTGATTTATTTATCTGTAGTCTGCATAGCATGTGAGGTGGCAATTCAAGGGCATGAGCCTTGCACGTGGAATAAGGTCTATACTGTCTCAGCTGTAATAGGGGAATTTGTTCTCTTGTCTTGGCCCTATCCTGTGAGTTGAGACATTCTATCTTTTCTGCTTGAAAGGACTGGTACATTTGAAGAGTGGAGTTATTAATCATATTCTCATGAGATTTTTAGCATATTTGTTTTTCTCCTTCTGTTAAGGATTATGAAAAAGTTTTACTTTGCTGGTATTTTCTGGTGTATACATAATCAATATTCTGAAATGAAGAACAAAAAATGTCAACTGAATTTTTTTCTTACAGTGAAAAGAACTTTTTAACCTTAACTTGGAATCTCACTATGGGAAAGTAACACATGTGAAATACTTGAGAACAAGTTCAGCCATATATATGTTTACATTGTAAATTTACTTTGAGTAAGGCATATATTCACCTTCCAAAGGTCAAAGGGGGCAGAATGGTGCTATCCATGTTATTGCAGGAATGCCTTCAATCTGTATGAAATACAGATATGTATTTCTTGCTGCTTGGGAAGTCCTTAAGTATTACACACCAGGCCTAACTAAAGTTAGGTTTCTGCAGTTGTCTAGGTGCAGTATTTTGTGCATTGCCTCTTGCTCCTTTGGATTTTCCTGGTTTACGCTTCTCTTTACAGCCCAAATGACCAGGGTGATGCAAGCAAGCTGAAATGTGGTCTGGTGCTCTAGGTTTCACCTCTAATATGTTCTGATTTTATAATGTGACACAGTATTTAGGGAAGGTGCTTCCAGAGAGAAGTTACGAACTTCGCATGAAAAGTGCCCGCACGGTTTGAAACTGTAATCAAAACCAAAACTAATCTGCAAATATAGTGGTCTTGAACAATTATTAACTTTAATAGTGTTCTGATAGTTATTTACTGATAATCTGTATTTGTGAATGTACAAGACAACTGAAATAATTATAAAATCACATCTGTTTTCCAGCATGGCCTGGCAGGTATTTTCAGCTCTTTAAGCACTTGTCATATCATAGACAACTTACATGTGTAATCTAATTTCATTGCAAATAGTAGAAGTTTTATTTTGGGTCATAATTATTTCTTTTATGGGAATTTGGAGGTTTTATAACACAATATGGACAAACTTAATTTTTCACAGCAAATGCATAAACTAATGTACTTTATAAAAGCATGAAAATTCTTTCTACCCCAAAGTTTTCCATTTTGCTCTTTCTGTCTAACCTTATTTCCTCCCATTGGCTATATCAATGAAAATAATATCAGGTTTAAAGAAGATATAAAATACTATTTACCAAACTATGTTATGCATTTAAGCAGTTTTAGGTACCCAGATTGCTTCTGCTGGATTCAGAGACTTGAAACTGTGATTTAAGGTATATTTTCTGCAGTTTTGACCTTGAGCAATAGTAAAAATAAATTCAATGTAAACAGAAATTTTCCCCAGATGGATTATGCAGAATTGCCAAAGGGATGTGGCTGCAAAAGGCAACATTCCTGCAGGTAATTTTTGAAAGCTATATAGACCATAAAATATTTGGTATGTTGTTTACTTTTAACAACAGAATCAAAGAATGTAGGACTGGATGGGCCTTTTAACTCACAAAACCCTGTCTCTTTTTCTGCTGCAAATATATTATAAATTAGTTGGCTGTATTTTTGAGACCAGAAGCTTTGAGTCATAGCACACTTCCCTTTGGTGGCAGGTAAGCAGCTTTGTGGCATTTCAAAGATGAAATGCTCTAATGAAACACCCTGGAAATATTATATATGCAACATTTCTGTTTGGAAGATAAGATATATAAAAATACTGCAGAAAGCCTTTATTTTTTCTGATAACTGAAAAGTAAGATTTTGAACTTGAAGCTGAACTTTCCTAACCTATGTTGGTGACAAAATGCTGACGTCTGTGTGACGGTGTAGTGGATTAAAATGCAGTGGATTTTGTTATCCCCAAAACATCTTGCTAGCAGAGGTTAAAGCAGGCACTAATTTCAACAGTTTATGGAACAAACTTTCTTGGCAGTGCCTTGGAGGCCTGTGCCAGAATAGTGTGATGAAATGCAGTACAAATTTAAGTGACATACCACTGTTTCATTATGTTTAATTTAATGTTTATTTTCACCACACAGCTTTGCCATTTCTTGTGACAGAGAAGAATACACTATGGGAATTAAATCTTCTATATTACTATTTTAAAATTGAATAATGGAAAGAACTGCACCTGTTTAACTGTAAATTATTGTAGTTTTTGAAATCTTTTGTTGTGGGTTAAAATTTCCAGAAAAAACTGAATCTTCAAAGCTTGCTGTCCTGGAGATTTATTATGCTTCTTAAGAGGAAGATAAAAAATAATTTGTAGAGCAGAAAAAGTTAAGACTGCTTACACATGCACATAGTTGTATTATGACTCAAATTGCATTCTGTGCTTTCAAGGTTATTTGGACTGCAGGTTATTATGTTCAGTTTAGCTTTTACTGGTAGAACAATTGTATTTTAGGCTTGATGTTTGTACTTGCTTTTAAAGGATTAAATTAAAGCTGCAGTTGAAGGGATGAAAGTCATCTGACTTCCCCCCTCCGCAATTTAATTAATTAAAATTGAACTGTAAGGTTAAAACTTATTAATAAAATGTAAAATTTAAAATTATGCTACCCTGGAAAAACAAATGTGCTGTGCCAAGAAGTCCATTAGTTGAGTTTCTTATTTTCTCCTGAAATCCTTGGTGTTCAATCCTTGGCATTCAGCAAGAAGCAAATCTGGACAGTGGGCTTTGACTTACGATACAATAAGAGCTGTAGTTTCCAGCTATGATGCTGTAGCCTCCTTCTGTTTTCACATCATTTGATTACATTTGCTTCAGTGTTTTTATGGGATATTAAAGATGAGAAGAAGAAATAAACAAAGACACAAACTTGGGTCTTTAGAAAACAATGGAGTATCCCAGTTTTTATTTTGATCTGTGCCATTCTTCTTTCAAGACAGTCACACATCATGTGCTTCAAGATTCAGTATGTCAGAACACATAGCAGCATTAATGTAAAATAAATCTTACTACACAGCACTGAGAAAAAGAGACAGTTTCCTCAGGCTAAGAATTTAAAATTTGAACTTCATGTTTTCTCAGAGTGGTGGATTTTCTTCCTCTACAGCTTCTGAACAATTTTTCCAGATAAAAGATATGATATAGGAAGGTGATATTTCCAGTATCCAGAATACTGGAGCAGCTTTGACAACCCAGTTTAAAATATTGCTCTACATCCAGATAGCTTTTACTTCATCTACAGTCATTGCAAAACCATTTTTGTTTTATGTATTACAGGTTTTTCTTTTATAAGTTAAATTAAATTGAATTTATTGTACTTTCAGCCATGTTGTTGAATTAAACCTTTTGGAATGGTTAAAAACACCAGGTGTTGTTTTTTTTCCTAATCAGCTAATAATGTCCATGTTTAAATTTAGTCTCTTGTATGTTCGTATCATAAAAAAACATGAACCATACTAGCTTGGTCTTTATCTCTGGTACAAAATGCTATTTTCTCTTTTTATAATGCCATTTATCATTCTTTTTGCCTGACTGGAGTGTGAACCATCTGAATCGTATTTCTTATTATATGGCTATTAATATGTCTTAAAACCTTTTTTCCAAGGACCCTGTCAGAATTTCAAGGTCCCAAGGAATTGTATCTGCTTGTTTCTTTTTTTTGCATCTTGTCTTAGCGTTCTGCAAAAAGAATACTGTATTTATAGAATGCCTGCTCAATGAAACTATTTTATGTCTATTGCCTGATATTTTCACATTTTGCTGTGTGACTCTTGTTCACTTTCTTAGTATGAAGCAAGTAACTTTTTCTAAATTTGAAACTCTGGAAATTCCTGTTAGACCATTTTGCAAACACTTAGAGAAAATGCACTGCACATCTGTCTGGGATTAAGGATGTGACCTCACACTGATTCTGCTTAGCTGATTCACCACTATTAAATTTTAACTTTGGAGCCATACTTTTCTACCACAAAATTTCTTAAATTTAATAAAGTTTTTTTAACATTTATTTTCTTGTCTAACAAGCTTTGATCTTTTCTATCTCAATCTTTATGTGTATTACTTCAAAAGGTAATTTCATGATATCAAATCTATTTCTGGGTGCAGCTGTGTGATGCTTAGCTGCCTAGTGAAGTTAAGCCACAATATGTGGAAATTCGATTTTCTGGTACTTGTTTTACTCTGATAAGTGAAACTTTTTCTACATCTGCAGCTCTAGTAGGGCAGGCTTCCTTTATCATCCCAGCAACAGTCTTAGTCCTGGAGAGGAGGTGTTGGTTTTTCTTGCAGATTAGCAGCTCTGTGTTTTGACCCAGGTTATTTTTGTCCTACGTTCACTAGTCAGAAAAAAAGTGTGTTTGTGTAAAAGATTTAAGCAGGGGTCAGTATATCTTTAGTGATTGTTTGAGGCTTGTTGTCTTTAAATGTTTTTCTTTAAAGCTGGTATCCAAGAGCTTTTCATATTTCAGGTCTGGTTTGATGTTGGTAATAGTCACCACAGAATCCACTGACCTAATTCAGTGATTTTATATCTCCTATTAACTCACTTCAGAAAACCTTTGAAAAACTTCTGTGTTTTTTTTTTTGTTGGTTTTTTTGTTTGTTTGTTTGTTTGTTTTGTTTTGTTTTTTCAAGGGTTACAATCTGTGCTCTCAAAGCTAATAAAACTGAAATATCTGGTACAGGGATTTTACCCAAATCATGGCAGCTGAAAATTGATGAGCGCCTTCTGATTACATGTTTACCAAACCATGCCACTTTGATGCAGGAGGACCAAAAGGATCCTGAGTGCACTGGGGCTTTTACACAACTGAAAGCCTAATTCAGAACTCATTAAGCCAAGAGAATTATATACTGATTTTGGTAATCTGTAGTAAACTTTATTAACAAAAAACCTGCTCTGCAGCATTTAAGAGAATTAAAGTTTAAACTGTATATAACACAATTGAAAGAGAGTGCAAGACAATTGAAAAAGTGTTCAAAGGGAAGGAGAAAAGAGAGGATGAAGTTTCCAAATTATGTGTAAATACACGGCTTTGGTGAGAGACAGAAGTACAGCTCTGTGTGCCAGAAGCTGTGGAGGAAGAGGTGTTTGCACCAACAGGGATCAGATTGTGTGCACATGCTGCTTTAGGAAAGCAGAATCCAAGGAGTCCCTCAAGGACCATTCTTTACTGGAACGAGCCTTTGTTTGCAGGCTCTTGAGCTATCAGGCATTTAATTCAAGGCTCAGTTATTAGGAGCAGTGTTGGTTTTATATAATCTTGTCAGGTTTTAAACTGTATCATTATTTCAGAATCAGTGCCTGAAGGGTGCATTATTTCTTAAAAAGAAGAACAACAACTCATCTGCTCACCTAGGTAAAACGAATCAGCAGTTAGTGTGTTTTTATTCGCTGAGATAATTTGTGAATATTTATTTCTACTGAGGTTTCAAAGTTGATTTTATTCCAATGTTTTTATAGCTGACACATTCTCTAAGCCACAGGATCATGTTTTCTCCTTTTTGCAGTTTAATTTTTTTTTTCAGTTCTCAGTTCTTCCACCATCTCCATTTATGTACTACTGAGTAATCTGCAACTATTTTGAGGGAACTGCCTCACATGAAGATTATGGGCTGTGAGCAGAGGTGCAAAAATTGAAGCTTAAAACTGGAATAATTCAGGCAATTGCAGCTGCATGCAGATGAGCAGGCACAGCTTTTGAAAACATAAGAAAAAAAAAAGATTGTGTGGAGACAAGTAAGTAATCAAAAGCCTGCTGGTTCCATTTTGATATGACAAGTACTAAAAGTTCACCCCTGGTGCAGAGCTGATTTTTATGTGTTGCTTCGAAGCATCACAAAGTTTCACAGTTGGGACAACTTGACTTCTGCCTTGCTATTTTAGGTGTCAGCAGGTTTAGTTGTTTCCTTATTCATTGTGACTATGTAGAGAGAAAAGTTCATACCATCCTGTAGACTCTAGTCATACTTCAAGTGAGAGTTTCTACTGACAGCAGAAGTTTGCTCTTTTGTCAGCAGTTTTAAGAACTGGAAAAGTCTGTGCTCTTGCACTGGAACATTCTGTTTGTTTTTTTTTTTTTTTTAAAGAAAAGGTATTAAGCAGAAAGGGTCATAGATGGATGGGTTTTTATTTTATTTTTTATTTTGCCTTTTCATAGTAAGATGTGCAAAGAATAGATCAGTTGAACATCTTTCAAAGTACAATTGTTCAGTAATTAAAATGTGACATTGGGTTGTAAAGCATATTTTGATTACCAGTGTCTAAAGTAGATTGGTGGCAAAGTCAGCTTTTTTCCATTTCAATTCTTCATTTATGTGCGAGAGCTCCCGAGTTGACCTCGTTGCATGTAAACAGTGTGAGGGACTCAGATGTTATATAACCAAGGATGCAGTGCTTTTTATGACAGATACATCTACATAATTTGACTCCTTAGAAATTCTGAGAGTCATCTAGACATGTTTGTTATGCAAATGTAGACAGTAATACAGGCTTTTTAATAGTAAAAAAAAATCCTTATTCCTCATCTTGATGAGGCGATTACTAAGAGTGAGAAATACTTCAAAGTGATGTTTTAGTGTTGGCATTTGCAGTATTAAAAGGGTCTGGAAAGTTGATAAAGTATATTGGTTCTGAGCAAACACTCCTATGATGGAGTACAGAAGGGCAATCCAGCTAATTTTGAGGAAAAAGTCAAATGTAAAAAATCCTTTAGGACTACTTGAGGAAAAAAATATTACAGATCATTAACAATAATAACTGTTAGAAATGTAATAATCCAGAACAACTGGATTTGGTTGTTTAACAGTTTTAAGACTGTTTTAAATGCCTCTTTCTTCATTATCAGATTCTGCTAAACTGCATCCCATTGAAGGACCGCTTACCAAAAAAGGCAGACTTCTGTCTCTAAGTGCTGCAACTGCACATCTGTCTCATGGTTTACCATCAAAGCCTGAGAATGTGCAAAAGCATTTCTTGGAGCTGTTCTAGAGGTGACCAAGTCATTTGTTGTTGTCCTGTTTCAAAACTTTGTGCTACATTGCAGTGTATGTAAGCAGTATCTTCTCTGTGGACACAATAGATGAGCTCTAGTTAGCAGTAGATTAAAAACTGATGACTAAAAATGATTAGGAATACTAGGTGCATGTTAAATACCAATTTGAATCAAATTTAAGTGAAAAAAAAATGCATGTCAGTAACTGAAAATTTTTTAAATTTTTGTTTAAAAACAAAGAGCCTAGAAACTAATGATAGAGAAGTGAACAAAAAAAATGTCCTAGAAATTATGTTCTTTGATTATTTATCACCATGTTCTAACATAAACTATTAGACTAATACAGAAGAACCTGGAATACATGCTCAATAGAAAAAACAGGACAGATTTCTTGAGATTTCTTTCAAAGTACTGACTCCTGGGGAAATATATTTACAGATTTTAATGAAGTATAGTTACGTTTTCCAGATGTTTTATTGAAATACATTTAGATGTAAAGTAAATCAGTAGGCTGTGTAATGAAATCAAGGTCTATAAAGCAAAAAAAGAGAAAATCAATCTCTCCAACAGCATAGTTTCTAATGTCCTTTTCTTTTTAAATTATAAATCCACTAAATTTAAATATTTATGACCTTCATATCAAAAAATAATTCCCTAGCCCTGCCTGTCATCTTGCTGAACTCTTTGTCCTGGGTAGATGATAAAATAACAAGCTACAGCATGGGTGAAAGGCAGCTATATGTTACATGTAACGTATGTTATTTGTTACAGTAGAAAATGGAGATCTAAAACCTGATGGCAGCAGTTTGCAGTAGTTTAAAAAAGAACAGTTCAACTTCAGGAGCCTCCTTTTATGTAAGGAAAAAATCCAACCACCTCTCTGTGTGCTTTTCTTAGCTACAGTTATCACAATTTATTAGTGTTACAAAAACTAGGTCAAATTATGCTTACCTATTATTGCTGTCTCTGAGGCCATCTACGAAGTTGGTCCAGAGACCTGAATTATGTAATTTCCTTATGTTTATTTTGTAACTAAGATTTCTAGTCTATTCTGGTATTTGACTTCTACTTTGCTGCTCTCTTCATCTTTATTTTCTAGGCATTTAGCCCTTTACCTTGTTAGAAAGGGCCAAACATTGAGTGGCTCTGGTTATTCCCAGTACATCCAACTTGAAAAATAGATGGGGCATACAGTAAGGTTCTGGGGTAGGAATAAAGGTTTGTTCTCTTTCCATCTCAAGGTTGCAATGTTTTTACAGTGTTATTTAAAGTTATGCTGTAATGCATGGTCTACTCGCCTCTTGATTGAAAATGCCAGATTCAATCTTAATTACTGTTCTTTCTACTATTTGAACCATCCAAAGAGGAAAAATGTTAGAAATAGTGGGATGCAGCTGGGTCCCTTCTCTCAGTCATGCCAGTAATGCTGCTGCAGGTCAAGCAACAGGCTGAATGGATTGTATTCTTCCAGGACATGCAGCTCGTTTGTAACTACAGAGATTTCTTTCTGTGTAATTTTAACATCTTTGGAAATGCAGTGATTGCAGTGATGTAAGGAGAAGAAAGCAAGGATGGGGCAGCTGTCTCAGTGGTTCATGGTTAGATTTTTAGGCATGCTGCTGGTAGAGATATGAACAACAGCTCATTTTGGCAATGAAGAAGCAGAATGCATTAAATATGACATGTCAGGCTCAAGGCTGTGGAGCTGTGCAGTATTGGCAGCCTGGCATTTCTTCTTCTAACTTCGGTTCTTAGTACAACCGCGTTGCTTACTTTTGCCTTTGTTTAATCCTGTTTTTAGAGCAGATCCTGTTGGTAAGCCTGAAGCTTTTGTGTTTGCTTTTGCATTTTTACTTAATTGGTGTCTGTCTTCAACATATGATAGCACATTTAAAATGTATATCTTTGACTTTAAAAAGAGAAAACTCCAATGACTTACCCAGGGTAGAGAATTCTATGCATTCCAAGTCTTATACCATAGACAACTCTTGTCATATTTGACTTTTTCTTATGATTTGAATTCAGAAATCATGCACAAAAAAAGCTGTTATCCTTTCTTATTGGAAAAGCTTTTTAACCTTTTATAAGGAGTACAGCTTTACTTCCAAGCTTAATTCAGGTTTAAATAAGAATAGTTCTCTGTGTTTTTGGCTTTTTCCCCTCCTGTCAAGTAATTTTCTAAAGAACCAGATAGGTACATGTGGAACTTTCAGATCTGAAACTTTGTACAGCTGTTTTTAAGAGAACCTTATCTTTATTTTCTTTAAATGATGTTGGTTAAAGCTTGGATTTTGGTTTATGAAACCTAGGAGATTTATGTAACAGCATTAAAAAGGCATCCAGCATGAAAATGCAAGTGCTTATTCCTTTGAAACATAAACCAATTTATTTTTAATTTTCTTTTAAAGTCTTGTCATTCTAGACATAAAATAATAAATGGAAAATTATTTTCCTCCTTCACTCATGAAGTTATGTCCCTCACAATAACAGAATTTTTTATTGTAGGATTGAAAGTCCAAAGGGACAAACATTTGATAGTGATCAATTTTGTCTTCATCTTGACATTAGTTTATTTTGTTGGTTTCAAATTTTCATGGATGGAAAAGTAAATATGAACACACTGAGATCAAACAAACATCATGATTTTTATCAATTTCATAAGAAATGAGGAAAGACAATAATCCTAGAAAAAGATATTTTGACCACTGTAAATAATGAAATGTACACTCATTTAAAATGAATTTAAATGCCTTCTGGATCTAATAAGTTACTTTTCCAGTACAGATGTTATCAGAAGAGTTGATTTGCTAGTCTTTCCAGGGTTTATAGAACAGATAAATATTCTCCTAGCATGTTATGCTCACTTTTTTCTGGCATCCACAGTGTGATTAGAAAAGGCTTATTTTCTTTAGAAGCTGCATGGTATTTTTCAATGATTAGTTCTTTTCCAGGTGAATATGCTGAGTGCAAAAACAAGCATACACATCTGTCATTGTTTATCAGTGTTAAACAGGAGATTTTTATTGTTGAAGGAGTCCTAACTTTCTCTTTAAATTGACAGGAAGGACAAATTTGATTCAAGTGATCGTCTGTGATTTCCTGTACTTCTATCAGCCCAGAAGGTCTCCTGAGAAGCAGGTATGTCTCCTGTCTGGTTTGTGTTTCTTCAAGAATAATTTATCACCCAGATGAGAGCGCAGTGTAAAAAACAGAAATGTGCAGAAAGTGGCAACACCATAGCAGCACTGCACGCTCACTTCTTTCTCATATTCACTGAATAAGAATTTAATACTCTAAGCCGTGTGCAACACATACATAGAGTCTTCTAGAGCCAAAGCCATCTCTGCTCTGCATTTGTACACTGTCTAAATGAAGGAAAAGCAATTGCAGCTTTCATCTTAAAGCTGTGCCGTGACCAAAGTTTGTCTCTTGCATTGACAGAAAAAGGTTTTTTCTTTGTGGAAACACTGATTCAGACCTATGCTATACGTGTCTGATTGCAAAGTAGCTTTATTTTAAAGCTGAACTCTAAGGAATATCTTCTTGCTTGATTTATGCCACAGACGCAATAGTTGAGACTTGACTCAGACTTCTAAAAGAGAAAATGTTAGAATAATAATGTGCAACTATTTTAAAATATCCAGCACTCACAAATTAATTTAAAATTTCTTGATGTAGAAATCCTTCATCTATTTCTAATACCAAATATACTAAAATTTAATAACCCAACAGCCCATTCATTGAATCAAAGATTCATAATATTTTAACATGAAAGGCTTTGGACTAGAATCAAAGAACATTAGTCACTTCGAAAACTTCATGTCAACTTATGAACAGATAATTTAAATTTACATAAATATAAATTATGTATGTGCTTATTATATATATTTATATTAAGAAGGATAACTTATGTTCTCTCACTGGTAAGAAACAGATTCTCTAAGAGCTTACTTACCAGTAGTTCTTCAACTAAATACATCAACATTTCAAATTACATATAAAACAAGAAATCTCAATCTCAAATGCATTCTATTACACTTGTTCTCATATATGTCTCCAAACCAGATTAAATTTTCTGAGTTGATTAATAACATTGTGCATGAAAGTATTTTTGACCTGATGTTTGTGGGAAAGCTGGTTTCACCTTCTGGTGCTAAAACTTACCCACCCTGGAGTGAGTTAGCAGTGACCTCAGTGTCTGGGGCTGGTAAGTGCACCTGCCTTCCCTCAGCACTCAGCATTCCCTCTCGAGCTCCAAGACGCTGCAGCAGTTTTTGCCAGTACTCAGGATGCTGACACAGTGCCAGGGGAGCTTTAGTACAAGAGTAAGAAAAGATGTGCTGGAGCTATACAGGGAAGGTGGTAGCTATTAGTGGATTTCCATGAGAGTTCATGTTGTCAGGTTAAGCATGTGGTTATGCAGACTTTTTTTCCTCAGTAGAGTTTTCTTGGCATGATCATTTGGCTCACAAACTGGAACCCTGGAACTAGGTAAGGAGTGCAGATAGAGGGCAAAGGAGCGACCTGGGGCAGCCCGAGAGGCTCGGGAGCTGCGCTGGGAGGGCTGGTGGCACTGCTGCCCTCCTCACCTTCTGGGCAGCACAGACAGTCAGAGAATGTGTTGTCATGGCACAAATTGCCTGTGTTAAAAGTCTGCCTAATTGAAAATCTTTCCCACCGACATTTTTTCCTTACATTTGCTTGTATAAGACTGGCCAGAGAGAACCCTCTGCAGGCTCATAACTCTGCATTTCTCAGCTGACATTGCAGGCACTCCTCCTACAGAGGAAGTCAGCTTCAAAATACACCATTTGTTGCAAAGCAACACTTTAGTGAGAATCATTCTTCTAAATAAAAAGGAAAGTTTATAGTTTTCAGGCACCCAGATAAACAACTGACTGTAGAAATGAAACATCATAATTCAAAGGTTGCTAATGCTTTCCAAGCTGTTCTGACATTACCTGCCAAATTTAAAAGCAAAAGGACTTTATAAGATAAATACCTGCTAATGGATATGAAGTGCAGAAGGTTCCTCTATTTCTATATTTAACAGTGTTTTAAGTCATTTTAGAGACAACTTGTACAGTTACGAACTTATGGATAAATCCTATAGAAAACCATGGTGCCTAAACCAGAGCAGTTTTTTGGAATTCAGCTCATAAGGTCGGGAGATCATGTGAGATAATAAAGCAGGTCATACCATGCATGAATGACAGGAAAAACTCCATGGATTCTTGCCTTATATGTCAAACATTACTGGTGTTTTCTTTAAAATTTTAGTTTTCCCATCCTTTTTTTTTGATCCTCTACTTAATTTGTTTCTTCATTTTTTAAAGTCCTGTGGTGTCTGTTGCTTGAAAGCTTTAGGTGTTAAATTATTAAAATAATAAGCGACTATAGCAGAAAATTCACACTGATTTTCTCAGGGAAATTGAAATTGCCTTTGAAATTGAAGTTGCACTTTTTGTAGGCAAGATTTTTTGATCTGATACAGATTCAAACATATGCATATTTGTGTATATGTAAACTACTCACATTATTTTTGTCTGCATCATTCCACCCCATACAATCAACTTTATTTTCTGAATATTAATACAAATTGCATAACAACTTCATTCTCATTACAAAATGTTATTCTGCAGCGTGAGCAGTATCCAAATGGTGGTTTGATTAATATTTCCATTACTTAACATCTTGGAGAGAAAAACATAAAACTTCCAAATGCTAAAAGGATTTTGTAACTTGCAGCTAAATAGCCACTGTAATTGCTTTTTAAAATTTTTCTATTAAAAATGTAAGAAGCTCCTAGGTCATTGTGTAGCTGAAGGTCAGTGTGACTGACTGATGGCTACAAGCTATTCTGCTATACACTGCCACCATGAACAGACAAGTACCAATCTGTGTTTGGACTTTTTAAGGTGCATTTGTATTAACAGGGACTTCATACTCAAGATGGAACTAGAGCAAAGAGCACAGAATAGAGAGATAAGCAGGTGTTGAAGAGGAAGGTATCCTGCTTTTCAATAAGCAGTTTCTAAAATAATTCCTTGAGCTGTTTATGAAATTGAATACCCATTTCATGTGTCAGGGAGCAGCAGGCATAGACTTCTTCACAAGGGGTGACAAGGGGGGACTTCTTCACAAGTTGGGAGTCGAAGGTGACAGTAAGGCAGATTGTCTTGCTTGAAATCTATCTATTTTTAATAGTTCTTCATAGTAGTAATAAGAGTGATCTAACTACAGGGAAGTTGTGAAGATTGTGTGAGAGAGATACATGTAAAAGATTTTCTTGTGCAGTATCATTTTCTGTTCTAGTCTTTTGCTTTTGGTGGTGGCAATTCATGCTACTAACACAAACAAGTTCCAGCAAGGCTTGTCACTGCAGAAATTACACACACCTGAAATTAGACGGTATTTCTGTTTGGACATGTCATTTTTTACTTAAAAGGACACACCATCAACCATAAATCATAGATTGGTTTGGGTTGGAAGGGACCGTAAAGATCATTTAGTTCTATTATCCCTTCCATGGGATCCCTTCTGCTAGACACGATTGCACAGAAGTTAGACACATGACCAGCATGAAGTTTTTTGTTTCTTTGTTTGTGGGTTTTGTGTGGTTTTTTCCTTCTATTTTTCATATAACTTTTAACCGGCATTTGGGAGAACTATAGAACTTCATTTTAATCGTAAAGATCCTGCTTTTTATCTGTTATTGTATTAGTGCAATTTTCATCATATTTGCTTGAAGGAATAAGGCTATTCTAATACCATCCTTTATTTCAATGTGCCAAAATGTGCTTGGTGGACAAGTTCTGGTGGTTGAAAACATTTTAAGTACCTATATATGCAAATGAAGTAATTAATATGAGATTAAATATTCATATAGCTTTTTGGTCTAGCTCTAGTGGGCTAAAGGAAGATGAATGGCTAAATATCTAATTGGTAAAATGAAATTGCTCCCTTTCAAAGCTTATTTATTTTTTACCAATCACATTTTTTTCCAAAAGTTTCATTGTGTGATTTGTTTGGTTTTTTTTTTTTTAATAATGGTTGGTGATTTCCCCTCCCTTCTCCACACTTCCACCCCTTCCCTTGCCCTTTTCAGCCCTCACCTTGGGGGAGTGAGACTTGATATGCAACCACTTTTGTTTACCAAACCAGGTGATTTTTTGCTAACATTTTTGACATACTTAATAAGACAATGTGGACATTTTTTTTCCTGTGATATTTCTGATATGGATAATGATTTATTTTAGTTTGCACCTCGTTAAAATATTTTACTAATTTTGAATGTAAATTAGTTTATAGACAACCAAGAGGCTGCTTCCTCAAGGTGGACATATGCCAATTACGAATTGGAGCAGAGTGAACATTTAGGAGAAGTACTGAAAAATCTTGGCTTTGCTACCTGGGATATTCCTAGAAACTGTTAGGAACTGCCTTCTGTCTGTCAGCCTACTCTGTATACATCACACATTGGTATGTCTGGTTCTTTTTAAAAAGTGACCTCTAGTAGTTATAGATGCTTGTTGCAGTGTTTGTCAGCAATCTTAAGGCCCTCCAGAGGTAGTGATGAGGTGTTTGCTCTGCTAAAGCTATTCTTTTTACATAAATTACATAAAACCAAAATAATAACAAAACCACCAAAACCCCAAGACAAAAAAAAAACAAACCACAAAAACAACAAACCAACCAAAAAAAACCAACCAAAACCATAAAACCAAAAAAACCCAAAATAGCCCCATGCCCAAGCAGTAAAAATAGTGTTCCTTTTAAAACCCTTCGGAGTAACAGATCATACATACACCACTTATCTTTCAAAAAGAGTGGCAGCGGAATGATTCCTAAGAGAAATGCCTGAAGGAAAAAAAGCTTTTTTGTTTCAAACTAGAAGATAGTACTTACAAAATTCTGTGGATCTGTCTATTCCCTAGTCAATAGTTGCCAACAGAACCACATACCCTGTAGTGAATCAAGTTCAAGATTCTCTCCAGCTAAGAACAGCAAATTCACCTGTAAATATGGATTTCCTAGCAAATATTTTCTCTTAGTTGTAATATTGTTCTCATATGGGATCTCTGCTTTAGCATTCCTCTAGGGTGCAGCATTTTCACCAGTATTATACTGGTGTAATATAAAAATAAGTAAGAGTGCTGCACATTAAATTCATAATTTTTCTCCTACAGCACCAGAATTTTTTTAGGGACCAGACTGTTAAAATAACCTAGCTATACCACTAGGGAGATTTCCCATAATAACAATATTTTGCCTTCTGGTAATATTCTTATGCTCTGTAAACTTGTACGTTTCTCTATAAGATAAGAATGACTGTTTCTTATTTTTCCCTTCCTTTTATTTTTTTTAAAATTTCTTTCTTCCCCAGTCACTCTTCAGAGTTATAGAATGTCATAGAATCATGACAGTGAATGTGCAAATCATAGTTTGAGTTGGAAGGGACCTTTAAAGGTTACCAAGTCCAAACCCCCTGCCACGAGCAGGGATATCATCATCTATATCCAATTGCTCAGAACCCCTTTAAACCTTGGGCATTCCCAGGGATGGGGCATCCACCACCTCACTGTGCAGCCTGTGCTGGTGTTTCATCAGTTATTGTAAAAAACTTCTTCCTTAGGGCGGATCAAGTCTGTCCCCTTTATTTTAAAACCATTACTCCTCGCTCTGCTGCAGCAGATCCTGCTGAATGTTGGCTCCATCTTTCTTTTATGCCACCTTTAGGTACTGTAGGGCCTTCTTTTCACCAGGCTGCACAACTGCAGTTCTCTCAGCCCAGCTCCACATGAGAGGTGTTCCAGCCTTCTGAGCACCTTCCAACAGATCCTTGTCTTTTCTCTCCATTTCTACCTATTGGTTGACTACTGTGTAAGAAACCATTGTTTATGCAACAACATTAACTTTATTGACTAACCTAAGAGGTTATTTCTGAGTAGTCAAAGGATCATTTATTGCCATCTTTGGTTAGCAAACAGTCGCAGGAAGTTTAGTTTTAAATACCTTTCTTTTTTTTTTTAAAGCCTAGGCAGAGAAGCGGAATGAGCAATGACTTGACAAATTTTTCCTGAGTTATTACCAAATGTGAACACCTTGATCTCACATCAGAATGCATTTCTACTTTAAAATACAGTATTTATCTACCGCAATATTTACATCACCCTGTTAAACTCCTAGGATAAGCCTTTGTGGTGGTGGTACTAATCAAAAAGATAGGGACAAAACTCAGGCTCTGAATTTTGCTTGCATTGCAAATAGAGAGTTTTTGCCCACCTTGGTTTCAGGGTATTCCTGCTAGCTTTCACCAGCATGAACTCTACCACTTTTTTTTTTCTTCTGCCTCCTACAGTCCCTCCCTACTCCTCTGTATCCATATTTTATTGTCTGAAACCTTCTATACACTTCTGTCAAATCCCTGAGCATGAAGTTCATAAATACTGGCACCTTCTTGCTGTACAGAGACCACTCAGAGGTGCAACAAGGGAAACTTTTATGGGTTTAAAAGTGAAGCTCTCTCCCATTTACAAACATGCCAACAGGTGTCTCTCAGGTATTCTTTAATGTATTTTTTATTCATTAAAAAAATTTAAAGGGTAGTAAGCATTTTAGCATAAGTGACTAATATTTACTTTATTCAAAAAATAATGGAAGAGTGTGACATTTATATAAACTATTTCAAGGCATAGAATTCCCACAGAACCTTAGTCTGCAACCAGAAGTACATTGAAGAGATTTATTTTTGGACTGCAGTGCCCTCTGCCAGCAGAAACTACAGCAGAGGAGCTGAACACATTTATAACCTACCAGATAATGAAGACTATCCATCCAGCTAGAGCTTCAAAGCAAGGCAGGTACACAAACAGATGTTGATTGAGGGCACTGGGCACACTAACTCTACAGTTTTGAAAGAGTAATGAGCAATGATAAAGCAAATTACATTTTGTGGCCCAAATAATTGCCCTCAAATATAATTTTAATTAAACTTTAGATTTCAACTTAGTATTTCCTTGGAGATATTATAGGTTTCCTATCAAAGGTGAAAACACTTTAGTATGTAGAAAATAATTTGTCTCATTGCTTCAATAAGATGTAGACATTTTGCTAATTTTGTGCTCCTGGAAAGGATGAAAAGACAGTAATTAAAGAGAAAAAGAAGCTCTTGATTGCCTCTCAAAGCACTGAGGAGAAAATGCCTCTTCTAAGCATTTAAAGGCTAACTGTTAGTGTATAAAAGGACTATTCATTTTTAATTAGTTTTTTCTGGGATTGAATCAAGTTTTTTTATTGAATATTAGAAATTAATTGTGTAGGGTAATGTTTAATTCCAAGCCAGCTCCAGATGGGTGCTTCTGGAGAGGTTCCCTGAACAAAGAAACCCCTGGGTCTTTATCCCCTCTTGGTATGTGCACCCAGTCAGCATCTGCCCTGCATGTGCCTCTTGGTGTAATGAAGATTTGTGGTCTGGGATCTTCTAGCACCTCTTTGGATCCTTCCTCCATGTTCACATGGACAGGTCATTAATTGTTCTTATTTTCCCACCTTGGCCCAGCCCTTATCTGAAGATAACCTGTCTTTCTCTGTTTACTCCACAGCTCAGCCATTTGTGCTAACAGAGTTCATTTCAAGTTCACCTACAACTTTGAGAAAGGCCCATTAATGCTAAGCTGTAAGCAAGTTACTATTGCTTTTTAGCCTACTCAATTAATTTTTAATGTTTTCTGAGCCAACAATTTAATTTCCATCATTCAGGTGTTGATAACTTTCTGTGAAACAGTATTTATGAAATTGGTGAACTCTGTTGAAAGCTCCTAGGTTTGGAAATCAGATCAGAGAGGTTTATACATCTCTCAAAGACCAAACTCATATACTAACTATGTAAACAAAAATAAGTTGATATATTTTAATCAAAATTCCAATCTTAATAATACCAGACAGATTTGAAATATTTCAAAATGAGATCTAAACTATATGGAAAGATATTTTATTCAAATGCTATGCATAGGACTAACCTATAATTCCTCATAAATCCTGGTGATACGATATCAGTTTGGGAGGAGTCATATCAGACTTCCACTGACTTAAGCATTTTAATTTTAAAAATATTCATATATTAATATTAGGAGAAATAACATATTAAATTTCATTTGAAAATCCCCAATACTTGCATCAGGTTCTTAATATTTATTAATATGATTTTGTTTCATCTCACACATAAGAATATTTCTGCCTTAACTAGCATCTTTAAAATTAATGAATGGGCAGAAATTTTCTCTCCAAGCTTAAAGGACTTTCATGATTTGTGAGAAATGTCCCATGATTCTTGGTACCAAAATATTATGAAAGACCTGGTTGATATATGTATCAGATAATTACAAAAATTGCTCATTTAATGGCATTGAAAAATCTATAGAAGGTTATTTCTTCAAGCAGTCTTGGAATTTAAATATTATCTGAGTCTCTTGGGCATGACCATTGATGCTTGCTTTAAAATTGGATTTTTATACTTCTATTTGATTCTTTTATTTCCCCATTGGAGAATTACTGTCTCAATCTTTCCTTATAATTCAATTTGATATCATATCATAGACTAATCACATATACATGTCATCTGAACATAGTCACAGAAATTGTATATGGATAATTTCCAAAAGTTGAGCTCTCAAATTTGTGCAAATTGAAAATAAATTATGCTGTTAATCAACATATATTTATGAAATAATGGGGAATTTGGCAATTTCAAGTAAGAAGAGTGAAAACCAGGTTAGAAAAGACCCCCTTTTTCTTGCTCTGTGAAGGCGATTCACAGTGGCATTGGTCTAGCAGTGACTGCCTAGCAAAAATAAAGCACAAGATGACTTTTTTCCCCCAGAATAGAAATATGTTACATTTATTGCCACAGGTTTCAATTTACAAAATCAAAAATATACTCTGATCAGTAGATTTTAAAAGTGATAAAGGCACCTTGTGATGTTTACTTGATTTTGTTCATCATTATTCAGATGAAGTACACTATTTGTAGACATTTGTAGAGGAGCTGCTAACAGAGTTCACAGTGACATTCTAAATGTGGAAGTTAATGCAACTGCTTTTTTTTGTTAAACATCAGCTATGACATCTCTCCCTTATTTTGCTCAAACTGCATTATTTGTTAAAAATACCAGAGTACAGGCTTCCAGTTTTCATTAAGTGGTTTACTAATTCCTGCTGACACCTTTTCCTGTTTACTAAATGAATTTCCCATCTCTTCCTTTACATGTAACTGTTCCTTCTAGCTGATTTATTTACAAAAGTTTAAGGTCTAATGCAGATGTGTTTTTGACAAGCTAACCAAATTTCCTATTGAGAAGCTAACCAAATTTCTCCAGATGTACCTTAATGAAATAGGAATTAGACCATTTTCTCTTACCTCTCTCACCATTAGGGGGAACCTTTTATGAACTTGTTGAGGAAGGCCTGTCAGGAAACAGAAGATATGGCCTTTTCTCAAATGTCAAAAAAAAATCTCTAAAATGAAAGTGTTTTCTGAAAAGTCACTGATAGAAAGCATTAGCTGAATGTTCTATACCAGCTGGTGTAAAGATCAGCCTTAGTGAAAAGATGTTATGTCCTGTGTTATTTGTAGAATTTTCACTGATACACAAAGGAAATGCATAGCAATCAGGGTAAGAACTTTTTTTCCTCCTAGCATAGGAGAAAATAAACTTTTCTACAAAATAAAAATAGAATCAACTGTTGATTCAATGGTTCCTTTACTGTCTTTCTGACCCAGCTATCTTGCAGATGGAAAAAGCCAGAGTAAGTGTTCCACTTTCTTTGTTTTATTTAATGGTCTGTGCAAGTACCAAAAATATTTACTAAGCAGATCTAGTAGATGCAAACAGAGAAACCATTCTAAAGAAAGAACAAACAAGACTGAAAAAAAATGAAAAATACTTATTGCAACAGGTAGAAGTACCTATAGAGAATATTTTGGTTCTATAGGCTGGAGGAAAAGTTCTCATCTCCCTGAGCAGCATGTTACATTTTGCTCCTGAAGCTGCCAGCTCTGCAGTTCACAGCTGATGCTAGAAATCATTAAATTCCTTTGTGCCTGATGCCACCTCAGAGTGTAGTACAGCAGGCCCACACTGCATCTTCATGGTACAAAATCAGGAAAATCAATCTCAATTCCCAAATAACCAAAGTTACTTGAGTGGAAAATGATGCGTTGCCTCATCCTCTGTGATGTGGCTGGAGTATTGAGAGGACACAGGCAACAAAAATTAAACAGATATTTGCAATATGACCATATACTCCCATGTCACTGACCCAGTTCCTCTTAGCAACAGTGCAACTTAAGTCAAACTCCACTACAGGCAGTGGAATTTGAAGCTGTATTTGCTGTATGTACTTAGCTGAGCTAGACCAGCTGCTGCATTGGGGTGCTGGGGGACAGCAGAGGTACCACAAGTGAAAAAGACGTGTTTACACTAATACCTTTCTGAAGACTTTAAAGGTGAACTGCCATTTACCCCCTTTAGATGCTTCCAGTGGGACAGATAATTTTGCTGGTTTTTTTTAAGCTGCAAAAATACCTTTCAACAGCCTTTGAGTTTCTTACCGGGTAAGGTTCAGCATATTAGCTCGAGATATTTTGGCTAACAAAAACCAGTGAAAACTTCACTAGAGGAAAAGTGAAAATCTGTAAATGCTGGTTCACTGTGGCTGAAGTGATTTACAGCAAAATCTTCAATTTGACATAGGATTTTTGAAATAGGGTCAGTTCTGAGAGCAGTCTGTCTTTCTTTTGAAGTCTTTTGTTTAGCTGCCTTTCCCTCTTGTTCTTCTCTCTGCTTTGAGGAATGCACCAGAACCCCAAAGATTTACCAGATGGATTGAAGATCTCTCTTGAAATGCCAGGATGGCTGCTGTAAGTGCCTGTTTTTGTTCTGGGAACATGATGTCCCAGGTCTCAGCCCCTTTAGCCTCTTGCTGTTTAGACAGATCTGTAAAGCATCTGCTTTAAAACTACCCTGCTTTCAAAAGTGCCAGTTCCCTCTGTCCCCAGGCACCTTTGTCTGAGGGGCTGAGATTGCAATCCCAGGGTAGCATAACAACTCTTTTCAGTTTATATATGAAATATTCATTGCCAGGATGAACGAGGTGGTGATAGGGCAAAGGGGCTTGTTCATGGGCTCTTCTCTGCTCAGTTTTCTGTCTCCTTACATTTCTCTAAATCCCTTCTCCTTTTGTATCAGAAATTCTCTGCCAAGGGTGTGGTGAGGCACTGGAACAGGTTGCCCAGAGAGGTGGTAGATGCACCATCACTGAGGCTCAGGTTGGATGGGGCACTGAGCAGCCTGGTCTAGTGGAAGGTGTCCCTGATCATGGCAGGGGGTGGGACTAGATGAACTTGAAAGGTTCCTTTCAAACCAAAACATTCTGAGATTCTGTATTTATTTTAGATAATTTTTTTTATTTCCTTATACATGTAACATCATGAAATACATATTTTACTTCATGGTAAACTGCTTTGAGGAACATTTTTGACCTTTCCCAGTCTCTGGAGGTAATCATGCTTATAATGACTTAGGTTAATGTTTCTTCTAGGTCTGATATTTTGACCAAAAAGAACTTATTCTATTTCTCTATAATGGTTTTGGTTTACAATGTTTATGTTTTTCGGATTTGTCTGGAGTCTCTGGCCATGGTCATCTTTCACAGCCATTACTATTTAATAACATAGTATTGTTTGATTAGAGAGGAAAAAATTAAAAGGAAGAAATGGTATGTTTGTGGTGAAATATTTGACAGCAAAACAATGTAGTAATACAGGTAAAAATATTTTTTTCCAAGAATTGTTGGGCATACATAGACATCTTGTTTGTTTTTCTTTTGTTTTCCTTTTGTTTCCTTTCGTTTTCCTTTTCTTACCTCTGCCCCGTGCATATTCCTTCTATTTTGCTGTAGAAGACTATCAGCATATAGTTTTCCTTTTTTAAATTATGGGAAATCACTTTATTTTGGAGATTAATTATTTCCATAAATCATATATTTTCCTACAGTATCCAAGGTGTTTACTTGTTTTGTGACTCTGCCTCCTTTGTCATTCCCAGAAGAAGGTGTATACGCAGATCCCTGTTTAGGTTTTCTTATAGTCTTACATTGAAAGAAATATTTAATAAGCCACTTTGGGAATGAGTCTGAGAAAGTTCTAAAAAAGTGTGGGGACATGCCTCCTTATGCATTCAAGGTAGAGCCGTAGGCAGAAAGGGGAGAGGAGGTGTTTGCTGAGCAGTAAATAAATGATGTATCTCCATGGGACTGCAGTGGCAATTTTCACAGCCAGCTCTGCAGGTTCAAGGACCTACCTGTGGCATGTTCCCCATGTTTGTCTCTTGCTGAGGAAGAAGCTTGGAAATTTCTGAATGTTGCCTTGGACATGTGCTTTTGTCTCAGAGTGGGGCAATGTTGTAGACCCTGGGAGCTCCAGGACCTCTGCTACCGAACAGCCCTGGTAGCTGTGGCTGGTTCATCTCCTTCAGGTTCTCTTAAAAACTTGTGTGTGGCAAGCAACCCAGCCTTTTCCAGCTGCTGGAAATCTCCTGGGATTGTCAGAGGCAAGAAGTATGTCTCCAGCATAGCATAAAGAAAAGTCCAAGAAAACTAATCTAAACAAATTTACTGCCCTGAATTTTCAGGTTCTATTCCCTTTTCTGTACAAATTTTAGATCTTTGACCCAAACAAAAAAAGGCAGTTTTTAATATTATACAATTCAGTATAAATTCACATTCTTCTGCTGCTTTCTCTTGGCTGTCAAAAGCTAGTAGCTGAATAACAAGGCTCAGAAGCATCTTCAGAAACAAATTAATCTCCTCAGCCAAATACATCTCTCTCACAGATACGATTAGAAACCAGGAGGAATAAGTCTATGTATATTTTCTCTTGCCCATGACATATCATCAAAGCAATTATATTCTTGGCTTTTGGGATAAAGTAAAAAAGAATTAGAGAGTAAGATGTCTTCTTAAGGCGGGAAGGGCCTTTCCTTGTGTTTTCTTGAGCTCAGTTTAATCTTCCCCAACAAGCCTAGGTAACTTCCATTTAAGCCAGGTACTTCTGTCTCCTATCAGGAAGCTGAAACAGTTTGTAGGTGTCTTTCTGCCTCTGTTACATCTTAGAAGCAGCTCCTTATACTGCTGCTGAATGCAATTTGACCAGTTTTTGGATATTTTTTACACTTTTTGGATATTCTGCTTTATTGAAGACCCTACTACTTGAAAACAGTTTTCATGCTCATTATAGGCAGTTCTGAACCCTTGAATTCACTTTTTCTCCTTTTGTTTTCTACTCTTTGTTGTATTGTTTTAAAGCAGATGTACTCCTCAGGTTTATCACAGCTGCTTCACAGAAATAATTTCTTTTAGTAATTTCACTTATGAGCTCTCGCAACTTGTGGGGACTGGAAGGGTTTACCTGGGGTTATGAACCCTCAATGTTTAAATTAAACATTGATTGCTGCCTTGACTTATTAGACTGTCAAAGGAGCTGTGTTCAAAAGCGACAGAAATCAGGAGCCAGCAATTTTAAAAAATTATTTGCCGAGTGCAATTTGTCATTTCTTTTACGTTTGAGTTTATTGAAAGACAACATGCAGTGTAAGTACAAAGCTGTACAAATGAATTATCTTAATAATGGTCTCGTGGGCTGAGTAACAGTGCAGGAAGAGAAAGAAAAGCATAGTACTGGTAGTTTTGAATCTCTGTGATGAGTGGCTCAGCCTTGCTTTTCATTTTTCCGCAGAATGCCATAGAATATCTCAAAGTATAGGTGGTAAGAGGTTGATTTTATTTGTGTCTAACCTCAGCTTTCCTATGTCCTGGTGTATCTAAGAGAATAATCTACAGGTATAATCTATAGAACTTTAAAGGCAGGAAGAATTCCAGAACATAAGATGATTAGATGAACACTATTTACTTTTACATGTTACAGGAGAATTAGGTTAATGTCTCTGGCTACTTATTTGCTTTTAAGCTTGCAGAAAAATTTTGGAAGGATTAAAACTAGATACTTGTCTATGTGTGGCTTTGTGTATAGCAAATGCACATGAACCATGCACTTGCAGAGATCTTCTGTACTGAGATGGATAGCATTGAATATTTAAGGATTGGTCAAGCACAGGGATCTCAAAGAGAATCACTGCATAGAAGGAGACACAACAAAGTTGTTGAGTTCAGGTATGCAAGCTGTCTTTAGGTTTGCAAGAAATTATTTTCAGCAAGTTTTTAGGATGTATTTCTTAGCAGATGAATTTCAAGGTGAACTGAAAAAAACTGTGAAATAGAACACAGAAATTGCATGGCCTTTTTTTTTTCTCAAGTGCTCTTCCACTGATGCATTTTTAATACTGCTTTCAGAGTGGGAAAACACATTGTATCAATGTGATGTTAGCCTCAAGAAACTGTAAAATAATGAGACAAGCTGTTTATTAATGACAGGCTAATGGCATGACTTATGACATTTTTCATCATTGCATGAGATATAAATTGAGTTGTCAATGACAACAACTAGCCTCAAGAGTTATTCTTTTTTTCTTTCTTTCTCCTCTGCTGAAAGGTGTTAGCTCATAAATTATATACATGTTTTGTATAAAAGGCTTAAAATTGAAAAATGGAAGCAAAAGTTCTATTTTGCTGGATGCTCACTTCAGTGTCTCTACTCCTTTATTTTTGTCTTTTTTTTTTTTTTTCCAAAGGAAGAAACCACATAGCTGCCAGGGCTTGCTGAGTGAAAAATAAATTAGCTGTTACCACTCTATGAATATGCAAAGTCTGGGTGTTTTTATTATTTTCTACCCACTGCTGGCATGGTTGCTTGTGGGTTTGTTTTTTTTTTTCTGGAATCTTTTAAATGAATTTCAGGGGTTTTATTTATTTTTGTTTCCCCTTTTATGAGATATACTCTCTTATAAGAGGTTTAACAGGAGCTCAAGTTCACATTTTATGTTTCAATAAATCTATCACTAATAAAAAAATTTGCTAGTACAGAAGTGGGTAAAAGTTACTTCATGTGCATTTTAACATCTGTGTCTTGTAATTTGTGCAGGAATATTTAGAAAAGCTTTCGACTATTGATCATAACGAGGAGCTGCTAGTGCAATCACTCATTAAGGAAAATAAACTTTAAGGTAAATCTAATTAGAGGTGAAATGTTGCACCTAAATAATTGCCTAGATCATCACTGTCCAGGCATAGTTGCCTCTAGAAGCAGCTGCCTTCAGCACATCTGCTTCACTGGGCTGCAGGGTTTGTTTCTTACTGGTGAACCAAATGAGCCTCCAGTCCCTGAGGTCTGGTTTTACAGCAGTTAACTGATGGGAGGGATGGAAAGGTTCCAAGGTGGTCGCTCTCATGGTCTCCCCCAGGTATTGTTCCAGAGGCAGGGCTACAGTGCAAGCACTTCCAAGAAATACCACTCAGGCCTGAACTTTTCTGGAAGCACTGTTTGACTGCCAAACACACAGATTCATATAGATACGCAGCACAAAATTGCACATAAAAACTGGGAATTAAGTGAAGTTTTTCTAAATATATTCATACCCCTAGTTTCTTCTCTAGTATGTTTGGTTTCTTTATCTCTTTTTGGGCAATTAACTATTGCAAAGTGACAGTTGATAGCTAATTTGCAATGAAGTATAAGTGCAGCTGCAGGATTATATTTCTTTGTGATAGTGTGCATACCATTTTTGACAGCCTTTTCAAAAGTATGTTTGCAGGAAGTCCTTGAAAGAGCTGCTTCCCTTCGAGCATCCTTGTCTGAGGCACTTCCAAGCATCTTCAGACTCATTCAAAACACTGCTAACTTTTCTCCAATCTGGGCTAAAACTTTAAAGGGAAATGGTGGTGCTCCAGAGATGCTCCCACCAGAATCTCTGATTTGTATTCTGCACTGAATGAAAGGATTTAAAATGATTTTGTTTACTAAATATAGGCTGCAGACTATTTTTCTGACCTAGTTATCCACCAGTCATAGTGGAAATATAATTAACATGGGCACAAATTATGATTATTTTGGCAGTAAAATATTACTCATAATGCACATTTATTGTGATTGCTATTACTAGCCATATTGTTTCCCAGCATGCTTAAGGAACACAGCAACAGGCACTATTGTGGGAGATGCCATGCAAAAAGTCATTGCAGAGGCTCCAAACAGTGCTACAAATGTGCTGCCATTAAACAAGCTGTGGTTATTTATGACAAAAATGACACTGTGGCTCATCTTTCTTGGTAGCAGGACTCGCAATAGTGTTTGTGCAATTTTTCTGGAGAAACTGTTGTTGTTTGTCATTAATACTTCTCCTGCACCTTCACTTATAGTGTGACAACAGGGCTGGCAATTTGGGTAATTTTTCCCTGATTAGCCGTGTGGGTTACACAAGGGTTAGCAGCACTTTTTTCTTCACCTTTTCCTTCACTTTCATGTGAGAGCTTGAAAGTTCAACAGAATATTTTAAAAACACGTATGGAAACGTATTTCTTTTAATCAAACCGGCTTGTGAATATGTAGCTAGATTAAGCAAATGATTAACCAGATGAAAACATTGCAGAATGTTAGCAGGGGTTGCCCATCTATAGACATAATTATTAGGTCATTCTATGCTTTGCTTCTCTTCATATCCCATGTACTTAAAATAGAAACCGTGTAACAATCTCTATGATCCCTTAACTTGCAAAAGAAATGGCCAAAATTGCTTATACAAAGTGATTCTCTTTGATTTGTTTTTCAATTTACATTTGTTCCAGAAAGTGGGTGTTTTCAGACTGATTGTAACAATAGTTACTGCGTTAACTTTGTTCTTAAAGTCCTTTCCCAATTTTTTTTTCTAGTTGCAGACTACATGTACTAGAGAAAACTTTTAGTTTAATTTTGCAGTGTTATTTTGAAAGGTCACAAATGCAGACTTTGGAACTCAATCCAGAGACTGTAAAACAAGCTCTGAGCTGAGCCAAGTCCTTGTTCAGAGGAGAGCTAGAGAGCAGCCTATGCCTGGTGAGCTCTGAGGGCACACGTGTACTGAATTTTCTGTTCCTTCAGATTTTCTGAAAGGTGTGTTTCCCACATAAAAGGAATTGCTATAGAGCTGCCAGCTCTCCTTTCAGCAGTGGAGAGCAGACCCTCATTACTGATGTGAAGGACAATGAAGGGCACAAAGATCTTTTGAATGTTCACTTAGCAACTCTTATTAGAGGACCAGGCTCTTCCCAAAGAGGGAACCTCCTCCTCAGCCTGTTTAAATTACTCTGAATGGATTTACATACGTTAGCTCCAGTTCTGTTACTGGAATATCCATGTACCACCTAATAAGAAATAGTTTTTTTAAAATTGGTAAATATTACTGAAATTTATTTAATACATTTTACTGTGCATTCACTTTTGCTCATTGATGTATAGATATGATCTTAGGCTGTGACAACCTGTAGTAAAAAGTGATTATGAATGTTTTCATCATCCGTATCTCTAAAGCTAACGAACTTCGGAAGTGTACTAAGCTGAAGGTAAGAATTGATCCTGCTCATGTAAAAATTTATTGTTAAAATTATGCCTTACATGAGTACTTGCAAGCAGATCAACAATAGAAGTCAGGCTGCTATGAGAAAAGAAGCTATAGCTTATTCCATTTTAAGCTTTAATTTTTCCTCTGGAAGCTAGATATATTGTATATAATATAATATATCTGTATATATACACAGTTACAGAGTGTGTAAACTACAGAAAGAATTAGAGGCATGTATTTCATGATCAGGTTCCTTTATTTCTAATATACTGGTTTTCTTTAAATGATAGGTTAAAAAATTAATTGTAGCAATGACTCTTAAACAGCTTCAAATCCATCTGCCCTCTGTTATGTCTGGAAATTTGCTTTCAATTTCCACTCTGAAAGAAACCCTGGAGTCAGATGCAATCCTTCCAGGACTAGAAATTATGTTAATAGGAAAGAGTTGCTGACGTGCCTAAAGTATATTCTGGCTTAATAATATACATTTCTTAGGAAGATAATCATGTTCCGATTTGTCTAGGACATAAAATAAAGTAGAATCATAGAAGCAATTGAGATATATACACCTATAAAGTTCCTCTGAGTCTCTTGTTCATCATTATATGTTGTACAGATCTATAGTTGAAAATTTGTAATAATAATGTGGTCTACTACAAATGCAGATAATGTATTTCTTAGTATTATAGACCCTAACTGTGAAAAGGCAGCAGAGTCTCACAAATTTATTGTTGAGCCATGCAGTAATGACAGCAAAATATTCAGAGACATCTGTTATAAACAGTTATAAATAATTATTAAAGGAATCTCTAACCCTTGAGATAAAGATAATTTTTTAGAGTCATTACTGAACCAAAGCAGTAATTGTCAGCTGAGACTAGGATATTCAGAGCTTTTTATCTTCTGAGTTATTTTCTTTTTCCTGTCATTTACCCTTTCTTCTACTAAGGACAAGTTATTATGAAAAACTTTAATAAATTTTGAAATTAATTTACCTGCATTTTATACTTGCATGGTTGTTTTCCTGATCATTTTGTATACGAATTATAGCTAGCTTTTCATAGGAAACTTTGAAAACATTCTCGAGTATCTAGAGACATTTTAGATATTTTTGGATGTTAAGTCTAAGCCAAATTCAAACTCGCTGACAGAAACTCCGCTTTTATTTTTAGTATTGTGTCTTATAAGAATTTGTGATTCTGGTTTGATTAAAAATCTTGAAGCTCATTTTTATTGCTGGATTATGGAAGAGGCTTGACTGTCAACCCTGAAACACCCTCTAGGACATGTTCTAGGTCTGAATACACACGTGGTTATCAATTCCGAGCAAGATTGCTGTGTTGAGGTCAATATGTCTCTTATGTCTGAGATGTGCAGTTTCTGAGAATTAGATGAGAATGACATCTTAGCAGGAAACTGGAAAGTGTCATGGTTTTGTTTACTGGAAAGTGTCATGGTTTTGTTTCCAACAAGTTACAAATCATCTCATGGAGGTCAAGCCTTTTTCCTTGGTTGAAATGATCTTCTCTTGATAGAAAAGTACAGTTTACGTTGATGGAAACATTTGTGTCAAGCAAAATATTTTGTGAATTCATGTCAACGTTGCAATATTGTTTTGGCTGAAGAGGGATAAAAACCTCCCCGTTAACCCAATTTATAGTTTAGAAACCTTTAAGTGAAAATTCCGTAACACTTCAATTTGATTCTTTGCTCTGAAATATAATTTTCAATACAGATTTTCCCCAAATTGAAAACGAACAGATTTTTTTTTTAGGTTTCATCAGTAATTTTATGATGACCTAGGAAGTTTATCAAAATGTAACTGTAATGAACTTCACTTGTTAAAATTATACTTATAAAGGACCCAAACAATAATTTCAGGTGTATCTGTTTGTGGGTCAATATTTTGGTTCTTGTTTCCCACAGGAAGCTATTGAACTTCAGAAACATGTTATTTCTCTGATTGTGGTCTTTTTATTGCTCAATTTCTTTCCACTAAGTCTGGTTTATATTTGGTCTCTTTTGTCCATTTTAAATCAATTTTTTTATCTGGAAATCTACAGAGCAGGTTTGAACTCAGAAATTTCTGTAAAATATTTAGGCACGTGTCTGCTATCTGTACTATCTGAAATGCCTTTAATTCAGACGATGGTCTTGTGTATGGGGTACTTGTTTGAAAGGCCATTTTTAAAAAAAGGCTATGTGTTTGTTCTGGTTTAGGGCAAATTTGGGAGGAAACTTCCAAAGGAGTTCCTCTAGAATGCAGATTCAAGCGGCTCCTCCACCAGCTGGTTTGGGAAAAGATTTCTTTGGGGAAAAGTGGAAAAAACCTGTTTATTCAATCAGCAAAGTATTCACAAGCATAAAAAAATGAATAATATTAAACAATAAAACCTATCACTGTTCTGAATAAATGACAAATTCAGAAAGGCCTTGTTGTGGGCTGTAGCTCAGCTTGCTCAATCCCTTATCAGTCACTCCTGTGCTGGGATGCAGCATTCTGGGCCAGGTGGGCCACAGGTGTGAGTGAGCTCCCAGTGTTTTTCTGGGTTCTTCAGTCCAGAGCAGGAATGAACAGTTACAAGAAAAAGAAAAGCTGCAGTCCAGGGAACTTCTCTGCCTCAGCTAGCTAGCTAAAACCTAACTAATAGCAAAGGGAAGCTCTCTCCTGCTGTCCGTGCTGCAGACAGCACAGTCTATGAGAAGGAATGCTGGAGCTCTTACCTTTATGTTTTTGAATACAGCCACCTCAGACATTCCACCTCTTCTCCTTCTCCCTCCCTTCACTCTCAGATCTAGTTTTAAAGGTGCAAAACTTATTTCTGGGTTAAACAGACGGATGACAAATGGGGATACAATTCAGGGTCATAAAGTCACCCCAGGACAGCTAGACTAAGATACACTTATGAATTAAACTTGTGAATCTGTGATAATTGTCTAGGCAGTTAATGGAGAAAAACTGAGCCTTTGGCCTAAAACTGGATATAGAGATCCTCCATAAGAAATCTAAAGTCAGATGAAATACTATGATGCTTGTTAAATTGTCTACATCTTGGAATAGCTAAAGAGCCATTGTGTTTCATTACTGTGCTCTTTTTGGATATACAACAAAAATAACTTGATAAGAAAAAGTATTTCTAACTTCTAAGCTGTTACTTCTTTCTTTCTTTTCAAAATTTACTTCCAGCTATTGTTCCAGACATGCAAGAAGGTTGCAATATTTTTTATCTGTCTTATTTGTCACAGAAGCATCTCTTAAATAAGTAGAGGCTATTGAATATTTTCTGGATACTGGAAGGAAAACTGCAGCCATTTGGCCAAGATTTCCTGAGGTGTTGGATAACACCTTGGACATCTTGGACTGCATAGCCACTCAATATGAGCAGGTCAGTTTTATATACAAAAAGCCAGATTGATGCAGCTGTGACTGAGTCTGTACATGTTAGCTGGTGTGTGCATACAGAGACATAAAGAACGTAGATTTTGCTGTGTGGGAGCAGTGAGTCATCGAACTAGCTCTTCACAGTTATAAGTCAAACAGCAAATAAGCATGCATGTTTTCATGCACACAGTAAAAGAAACAAAAGAGATAAAAATGTATGAATATTCAAATTTACTATCTTTTTTATTTCTTTTATAGCATCTCTCTATTTTATTTATACACAAAGTACAGAGGTGTGCAAGATGGTACACAGGTTTGTTGAGTTGTGGGCTTTTTTCCCCCAATAAGAGCAGGTAGCACTTCAATTTGAAGAGATGCAGAAACATCGTCAGCAAACCCTGTGCACAGAAGTCACAGGATCAAAATCACCCTGTGATTAGTTAAGCAGCTAATCCCATTGGTTATCAACTTCAGGTGATATGAAATGTTCTTTCTTTGTTCTTTCTTTGAAAATATCACAAGATTGCTAATTTCTGATGTTTATTTTATGTTGCACATCTCGTATGACTGCTCCCTTTACAGTGTATCAGCATTATCCACAAATTGCTTGGACTAAGGAGTCTGGTGTAAGTCTGGCTTCTCCAGTGCCTGCTTTCTGACCAGTAATAATGGGAACCATTGCAATGACATCTTGAGCTGGCAGCTCTCTGACATCACATACAATGTTTCAGTGAAAACAGGAATACAGAGAGATGCTAAGGAATAGAAAGATTGGATCCACATGGACAATACTCTGCAAAGTGGAACTACACCATCAAAGAGAAAATGGTTTGCCTCTGGGGAAGAGTATTACCCTAGAAACGAGAGAGGTGTGTGGAAGAAGAGCAGCTGTCTGAGTCAAAAACATTTCTTGATGGGTATGGACATAGCAACTAGTGTCATGTAAAGCTCAAAGCACAGGCTTAGTCTGGTTTATTAAATAATTGTGAGCCTGGTTTGTGTGCTTGAGAATATTCCTTTAGCATATTTAAAAGTCAAATCTATCAGTGCATATAATGGCTATGTTTTCAGTGTGTGCACATGGGTGCAAGTTTTTGAGCTGTGTTTCCACAATGAAAGATTTGAAACAACAGTAACTGCAGATAGCCAGCTATATTTGTTTAAATGAACTTCTGCTGTTATTACAGTATTTATAGAAACCTAAAGGGCTGCAGATGCAGTTTAGCAGATATTTGTTTACATTTTAAGGAGATAATTATGTGATGTCCACCAAGCTTGTGTGCAATCTATAATGGTAATTATCATGCTTGTACAAAAATACAAATTACCCTCCAAAATATGTATCCTGTAGGAAATTATTCCCTTCTACATTTTTAAATGTAGTTTTTAAACTACGTAGAAGAATAATGCTCTCCGACACTATTACTGCTGGCACTGTTTTCAGTCTTGTTTCTCTTACTTTTGTTTGATTGCTGTTGATATACTCTCACATTGCCCAGCAGATTAACTTTTTCCTCCAGTTTATGTAAGCAGCCATCTCAACTGGAACCACTGATGCAAGAGGCAGCCGAGTCATTTTAATCAATGTACCCATCTACTGCTACTAGAAGACCACGAGACCTATTGATAGAAATCATGTGTAGTTGCAGTACAGCTTCTCCAGTTCTATCATTTGCAGCTGTAAGGTGACACTGTATTGAATTTTTGAGCTCCAAGTGCTTTCATCCTGCTTCTTCACACAGGCAAGCTACAGAATGTTCATTGCTTTTCAACACTTCAGCCTCTGTAAGTGAAAACTCAGGTATATAGCAATTATTGTGGACTAGAAACTTTGCTGTGCCAGAATTCAGCTTGACTTTCAGAAAGAGAACTTTCTGGCACCTTTCTACCATTCTGAACTTGACTAGTAAGGCAACTGATTGGAATTAATCTGCTCTACCCTGAGCTACAATAGTGCTGGGACAGCTCCCCCCCAGCTAGCCTAGCTATATAAAATGCCGTTAGTTGGATGACAAGGTTTGTTTAGTTGGTGGCAGAAATCTGATGAGCCAAGAGTCTTTGCTGAGAGTGTAATGTAAGTGCAGATAAACTGTATTCTTGTTTCCCTGTGGCTGTGTTAGTCAAGACTGTGTGTCACTCTACAATATTTAAGAAAAATGTATTTAAACCTTAAGTTTTGTAACTTACAGTATTTGCAAAGTCATCTTATCTGATCCTTGCTCACTTCAAAAAAGCCTGGAATGCTAATGAGTGAACGATGCAAGGAGTTTCCAGAGGTATCTGATTGATCTGAGCAGAATTCACATGACAAGTGGGCACTGAAAGCCTAGAGCATGCAAATCTTTCACGTGGCACAGAATAAACATTTCTTTTCAGTGAGTCTAACAGCACACATTGGGAAAAAGTTACACTAGATATTAGAGATTGTTCTTCAGCCATGTTGCATCTCTGTGCTTAGGAAATGCTACAACACCTAATAACAGAATGTATTTATTCATAGGTTTTCTTAGTTAACTTTGGGAAAAATGTGATTTTTTCATCTTTCTTTTACATTAAAATCATTCCTGATTCTGGATGGCCTGAATAATCTTGATCCTTATTCTCAAGTCTGGATTAGATTGGCTTTGCAAGGAAAAAAGTGAATTGGGGCACACTGGGGCTGTGTACACTAGGTGAATTAATTCAACAATGGCATTCCTAAATTTCAGGATGTAAATCAGAACTGCAACTGGCCGCCAGGTTCCTAAGGTTCAGTGTAGCAAATGCAGTCTTGAGTCTTTCTCTGCTTCATTGATACAAGGTCAGAAATGGTGGTATTTTTGCCCTTCACTGCAGGGCTTAAGTATATTACTCAATTATACAAGTTCCCTATAACCCAGGAGGTAATTTCACATTGCCCAGACTAATAATTTTCTGAGAACAGGAATATACTAAGAAAAGAGAGTAGATCATGATCTTAAGGGGAGGATGATTTGCCTGATGAAATGTAGATTTCTGCTCTTGAGCCAGATGCCTGTGGTTCTGTTACAGTCAGTGGAGAGAAACAGGGAAGAGTGGAATGTAACTCCACTTCTCTGACAGGGCTAAAACTGTGCAGATAAATTGTTTTCTATAAATGCCAGTTTCTCTACCAACCATAAAAGGAGGGCTTGTATGAATAATTTGGAATCAGGCAAGCAAATCCTCTCCTCAGTGCTTAAAGCTGAATAAATCTTTCAAGTGGGACACAGATGAAGAAACACGGCCGATCAGACTAATAATTTGGAACTCAATAATCTACCACTTCTGATGCACTTTGTTTCACAGGAAAATTTCCGTCTAGCTCTGAACAAAACTGCTAACATTTCACTATAGGAGGGACCATTCCAAAGGTGAACTCTCCTGGCAGCCCCATTCAATTTGGAAGTTTTTTCCTATTTTCCCAGTAAGGGATTTTGCCTCCTCAGAGCTGTGTTATTTGCCTTTTCAAATAGTGTCACCTGTGTATAAAGACACAATTAGTGTCTCAGCCTTCAGCATGCAATGTGATTATTTCTGGTACATTATTATTTCAGCTAATTCATCAAAACATATTATTCACCTGCAATAACCCAAGAGGCTCTATTCCTCCACAGGATTCTAACTGGTTTTGCATTTGGTGAAAGCAGTAAGACAGGGAGAGTTTGTATATTTGTTATGTTGCAATGGATTAGAGATCAAGGCAGAACTTTTTTACGAATATTGCTGAAAGACATAGGATTGATTTTGTGTTCTGCAGATCTTCTGATTCTATCTGGTACCCTCTCAAGCCTTTCAAAAACCTTGTATTTGTTGTCTTCTTAGAAGAATTTAACTTCTGAATAAATTTAGTATAAGAAAAATGGTGAAATATTTAGATAAAAAGTACCTGTCATGCTTTTCTGAGAAAAAAAAATGAGCATGAGGAAAAGGATGGGGCTTTTTTTTTCCCCTCACAGGCTCAAAATCATCCAAATCTGGGGTTTAAGAAAGGACTCTTAGGTCACACAATATGGAGTAGCCTGACAGTCACAGGGCAGTCCAAGCTGGCATCACCCAGTGAGCATGTGAGAAACTCTTACCTATGAACATAAATCTGTATCATTGATTCAGGCTTATGTAGCAGGTACTTTGAGGAAGCAAAATCTAAATCTACTGCACACCTGGATATCTTTGTAACTTGCCCCAAATACTTCCTATTTATCTTGTGTCATATGAAACCTCTATCTCCTTATTCCACAAACATAAAAGTATCTTCAAAAAGAATGAAAAGAAAGAAATAAAAATAGGGCATGTATTTCTCCCCCTCCAAAGTTCTTTCACATATATTTCTTGCATGCAAATGTATAGCTTTTGATATACATCATTTTGTAGGGTTTTTCTGGCAGGAGAATATTTTAATGTGAATAAGCACAGCTTCTGCCTGCTTCACACACTGGTTGCCCTAGTAACTGTGGCATAGTACAGCTGAAGTGTGCTGATACCCTTGAAAGGGAGTTTGAAGGAAGCAGATGGGCTGTGATTATCATTGGTTGGATCAATTAGATGAGTAGATTGTGAGATACTAAAAATAATACCTTCAACTGCTTAAAAAATTAATTTTGCAAGAGGAACAGCATTTTCAAAGTGACTATTTAAGATATATGTCATTGTGTTTGCAATATTTTTGTTCAGTTTATATGATGAGGAAAGATGCAACTTTCCTGTCTTTTACCAGAAGATGAACTTCATAGCTTTACTTTATTTTTAGTGGTTTCTTCATTTCCAGACAGTAGCTGCTGGTATGAACAAAGTGTGTTAATATGCTAAAAAATTAAAAAATCCATAATAAACAAAAGAACAAGTTTTTAAACTAGTTGCCTTTGTTAAGTTTGAAAACAAAGATAAAAAAGCAATACTAAAATGTCTTTACAAAAAAAAGAGGAGGAAAGGAAAAATCTGACACTTGCAACTTTGATACTTTTGCAGAATAGGAGTTCTTTCCTAGATGAAAGCTGGGGTACATTGTATCTGGGAAAAAAATGCTTGGAAATAGTTTTGTAAATGAATTATCAGCTTAATAGATTTACAGAGCATAATTTTATTATCCTATTTTGATTTACCATAAATTTATTCCAAAGAAAAGGGAACTGAGTGACAAGAATTCTACATTTTCAGATTTTTAGAGAAAAGTTCCCTTTATTTTTTAATAGGCAAATTTGCAGGCTTGTTGTTTAATATTCTCTGGCATTTGCAGAAAATTTGCCACTAAATTCAAATACTAATAAGGAAACAAATATACTAATAAGGAAATACTAATAAGGAAATAATACTAATAAGGAAACAAAACCCATATAGGATAAGCATTCTTTTGATATCCATGAGACCTTATAACTTTCCCCAAATGTAAAAATACACATCTAGCTTAACCTGAGAAGTGTGAGGGATGTAATCCTTCTATTGGATGTGAATCCTTTGTATGAAGAGCCTCCATTCTTTGTGTCTTAACAGTATCAGGTATCACAGACGTCTTGCAGTCACATTCGGACAAGTGGGGCACTGGCTTAGTAGAAGTAATAGATGACCACACACTGGATCTTCAAAGCTACATTTCTCTAAGGAAGTTTGATATCCCAAGTGTTTCTGACATGATCACCACATTGAAAAAGGCACAGGATCACTTTTCATTTTTCCTCAGATATAATTCTTGCAGAGTTTGGTATGAGTGTGTGGTAGCCCCACTCTACTGTCATATTCCTGCTGTCAAAAATGCTCTGATTACCGTTTATTTTTGCTGCTGGGATGCCTGCCTGTTTGTAACACTGCTTTTTATGATCTCTAAGAAACTGAAAGTGTTGAAAGACTGGAAGAAAAGGGTAGGCATGGAGTTAGAAAAAGACAAGATGAGAGCAGGCACAGCTCCTGAGGGGCTACTTTTTTTTCCTGGAAGAAATTGCTGTTGGAGGAGAAGAAAACAAAATGCAATTACCAGGAAGAGCATGCTGGTAAACTAAAAGGCATTTAGCTTAACTAATTTAGTCCAGCTAAAGAGATATTTAAAACTTCTGTTTTATCTTTGATACATACACCTGTTGGTGCCTGAAGCTTAAGGGCTCTCTGGCAATTCTCCCTCACACTTCAAGTAACGTAACTTTCGGAGAAATGTGTGCTTTGGTTTTCTGTAGGCCCACATGGGAATGGGGATTGGGGAATTTACTGAACTCCAGATACTCTTTGAGATCAGACTAGATTTTTATCAACATCTCAAAACCTTTGCAGCAGTGAATGCCAGTAAAGACCTCTCACAAAGCCTGGAGGCCAAGGAAGGTGCTCACAGAAATGTGGAATCCTCAGTAACATTCTCCAAGTCTGATCTACTGTAAAGACAGACAAATAGAAAGTGTGTGAAACTGTGTCATGTTGTTTCTGTTGTCTGTGGGCTGGGAAACCTGGAACAAGGTGAGAAATTTTTACGTTTTCTTGTTTTTTCCATTTATGCAGCTCAGTCCAGCTGAGTATCTTGGCGTGACTTACGCTAGTGTCAACCACTCATGCACTGTTACTGCTTCACTAAATCTGAGTCCCAGAGAAATGTTCAAAGGTTCCTGGCTGTTACACGGGTCAGCAGGTCTCATTGACTCTTTAATGGTGTTTGTTGGTTTTGACATGCCTTTACCAATTAGCTGATTGATCAACTGATGAAGCAGAGAGCGAAACAGGGCATTCTAGTGTGTGCAGAATTTACATGAGCAAGTTATGGAAGTAAACCATCATAGGAGTTAGAATTTTAGACATCTTAGTTGGCTAGATTTCAATCCTGGATGTGTTCAGGATATCTAACACCACCACAGTACACATGATAAAATGAGTGACAAAAGTAAGATGAATCACTTAAGGGTTCACTGCCTCACTTGGTTAGAGAAGTATCCATTGCTGTAATACAACAGTGATGAACACTAACAAATCCTAAAACAGAAAATTAGAAAAATACTGTTAATATATACAGAATAACAGTTTCAAATTATTTATATTCCTATATGTGTAATAAAGCACATTGGGAAAAGTACACAGTACTTAAAGCACACAGCAAATAAATTGGGGAACACTGGAAATTAAGCATATTGTGGCAATTTTGATTGCAAGCCCTTTAAGGATTAGATTTTGGCTTTAGTCTGTTCCCTTTGTTGCCCTAGTGTTTAAGAGCATATTTAATAAAAATGGTCTGATTGCGCACTGTCAAATAACTTCTTTTTATTTGCAGCTAGCATGATATGAGCTTCCAGAAAGTTTTTTGATGAAATACTTCAAATATGTATCAAAACAAGAAGAAAATTCTTCAAATTCTTCAAAGAACTTGTTTGAATTGAAGTGTCACTAAATCAAACTTAACTGAACATTGGCCAGTTTTTTAAAATGCAGTAAGTTGAAAGACTTTGTAAAGCTGCTTGGAGGTTGGCTTGCTGTAATTAATTTTGTTAATTATAGAAAAGTTCCTACAGAGATCATGGTGAAAGTGAACTCCCCTGTAGTGTGCAACCTCATTTTGTATGTTTGTTGAAACACATAGTTACCCTGAATGTCACCATAATTTCAAAGATCTCTCTGTTTCTTGTGCACTAGCTATAGCTTTTGTTTTCTCAGACCTTTCCTTCTGTTGCTACTGACTCTTAATTAGTGGCTAACAGTACTACCTTAATTTCAGGAGCACCTGCCAATTCAATCACAAATGCTTGGGAGACTGATCATCAATTACCCATGTCATGTGTTCAAATCAACCCTTGATCCTTTCCCCACTTGCGGAGCGCTTTGGATCGTTGGTCTTGACCCAGCACCCATTGCCCAGTTGCCTTTGATGCAAATCCAGGTGAGCTTTAGAAGGGTTAAGATAATCTTATCTGCCATGTGAAAAAGAATTCAATTTGTTGGCAATTTATTAATGTTTTTGTGTTGCTATTAAGAAGACTCTATTAGCAATAGAGAGTTACTTAAGCCAATAGCTTTCAAACCAAAAGCAGAAATGTATGTTTAATGGGATTTGTAAAATGAATTCTGGGTTAAGAAGGCTATAAGGAGAAAAATATCATGGGGAAAATTAATCTATTCCACAGTAATATCATATATATTTTCATGCAAAGAAAAAAGATGTAATTTAAAGTAGTAGTCATCAAAAGCCAGGAAATGGGTATTATAAAGAAAGAGTTAGAAGAAAATTACGCACATTGTCAAAATGAAATGTCTTTACAAGATGCTCTGACTTTTGGGATTCGTTCTGGCCTCTGAGGTATTCTGTAAAACTCCTAAAGGAGTATCAGTATACCTTTAAAGTAAAGAAATTCAAATACAAGCAATAATTTTTCCTTCAATTTCATAGAATTTAGAATAATCTTCAATATTTTCCATAGGCTCTCTCTCTACTTCCTTCCTTCACAATGCTTTCTGTGTTTACTTTTTTTCTCTCTTTTGCAGTAAAAATAATTGAGGATGAAAGCACATCCAGAGATTTTCTGCTACATGTCCTTTTGTGTGTGTGGATATGCATAAATACTAGGCTGTGTTACTCAGGTTTGCATACCAGAAAATCCAGACAACTTTTCACTGTGCAGAAATTAACATTCTGGTGTCATCAACAGCAACCAAGCTCGTTGCTGGGTAGTGGTGACTAATCCCTTCCACGTTTGCATGTATCTAAACCACAGAAAAAGCCTTTGAAGATACTTTGTAGGGTAGCTGTAGTATTTATTTTGTGTTATTGCTGTTTATATTACAAATAAGATGTACACAGATGCATACCTCTGCTGGTTTTGTGTTAAATGCTTGTGTACAAATTCAGGCTCCTATGCCAGTGCATTCAAGTTTATACAGAACTGGAACTCATTTGCAAAGTATTTCTAAGCTCTGATCATATAAGCCATATGAATATGTATGTCTTCAAATTTCAAAAATAGAGAACCTAATAAGATCTGATTTTCCAGTTAAAAATCCTAGGGTGGTGTTAGATTCGTCCCCCACAGAGCCTGACAAAACCAGGTCAGAATAAAACATCTACCTTGAAAGCGAAACAAAACCTCAGAACTAATATTGATGATATCAGCAGTCTGTCTTTGGCAGGGACATGTGATGAGTTAAAACTGATCTCATATCCCATATGAGTTCTGAACCAGCTTTTAAGTTTGGGTTGGCAATGGAAATGTAAAACAAACAAACCCAGAAAGAAAACCAAACCCCATGAAATTATCTCACCTTTTGTGTCTTCAACAAGTATGTGCCATTTTTCCTTTTTAAAATCTTTTGCTTGGTCAGGATATTTTTTCTTATATAAGTTTCATTTGGAAGCTTTAAGTCATAATCTGATATTATGAGGTGCATGAAAATTGTATAATATATCTGCTCAGAAAAAAACCCTGGTTTTTGGCAGCCTACTTCAGGGAAAAGTCAGTGAAAGGTTGAAGCAGATGAAAATCTCATGGACAGCTACATTAAGGCTGCTAAATGCTTTGCAACTCTCAGCAGTGCTGAGTTCACAAGCATGCTGAAGTGCCTCTAGCCAGCTCCAACTATTTAGTTTTAACAACTCAGTTCTAGACGTTTTCATTTTGGGTATAGGCAGATCTGCATAAGCAGAGCATAATTCTAACAAGCGTCTAAAATTGTAGGATGTCATAAAAGCAAGAGAAATGAATGTGCAAACAAAGAAAGCTATGGAGAAGAGAAAATGAAGAATTAGTTCTCTCAGTGCTCTGTATATAATGCTAAAGGAGCCAAGGCATTGTCACAATTAATATGATGAAAAAGTAAGAGTTTTGAGAAAATCTGCTCAATTCTCATGATTGTCCATAAAGTATCTTAAATAAATATTTTGTCTAGGATTTTGAAGGATTGTTTTCAATGGATCCTGCCTTTTGAAGGGCTTATTGAGTAGTTTATCTCTTGTGTTCCTTTCCTGATGCTGGACTTTGTGATTCATACAATACAGTAATAGCATACTGACATTTGAAACTTCACAGTAATTAGTAAATTAAAAAGTAAAGGCAGATGAAAAAATAACAGGTGGATGCTACAAAAATATTTTATTTAAAATATCCTGTATAAGAAATCAGAAATACTTCAGAAAACAATCTAAGCACTTAAAATGCTTCCTCAGGAGAGGAAGTGGGGGGAGATGCACTGGTCTCTTCTCTGTGGTGGCCAGTGACAGGACCCAAGGGAGTGGCCTGAAGTTGTGTCAGGGGAAGTTTAGGTTGGGTGTTAGGAAAAGGTTCTTTGAGAGTGGCTATGCACTGGAACAACTCCACAGAGTTGGTCACAGCACCAGGCCTGACAGAGCTCAGTAAGCATTTGGCTCTCAGGCACATGGTGTGATTCTTGGGGCAGTCCTGTGCAGAGGACTTGATGATTCCTCTGGTTTCCTTCCCACTCAGCATATTCTGTGATTATATAAAGTACACCGTGTGCTAACATTGGAAATTACTTGCAGTATTCCTTCTGCAACATCTTTTTTTTTTGAGAAATATACTCTGGGAAGACATGGTTTTCAATCAGGAATTGATGCTGAATGATGTTTAATTATACTTCATTGGCTCATTCTGCAGATTGCCTGACTTTTGAGTTGTCTAATTAGTTATTACCTTGCTGAATCTGCAGATTTTTTTTTCTTATCCCCACACTGAATATTTTTTTTCAGAATGGAGCAGAACTCATTCCAAATTCTTTCCCACAGTTTGGTCTGGTAGGAAAAAAGGGACTAATGAAATCTTTGAATCTGTAAAAAAATTAAGAAGTGTTAGATCTTCATATATAGCACCGAGATACTGCTCATGAAATCCATAATTTTTAAAGAATGTTGAAAAATTGGGGCAGATGAAGAAAAAAAGCTATTGACATGTTCCTAGGATTAGAAAGTATCTTGCTGTGAGCAACCAAGCTCAATCCTTTTACTTTACCTGAAATAAAATTGGGATGTCACTTGGTTGCAACATAAGAGTATATAGCGGTTAACAAAAAGCATCTAAATTCAGCAGAGAAAGACATAATTAGAACCTGGTAACTGAGCCACAGAGACTTGCATCAGAAATTTGGGACCACTTTTTAACAATGATGATAATTAAATGATGGAAAAAATTACTGTAGGGTTGGTAAATCTGCCATCTTTAAAGCCATGGCTGGAAGGAGTTATAACATTACATTCTGCACGCCTTCCAGCTGAAATCCTGCTGGTTTGGGGAGGAGGAGGATGCTACTGTCTCCCTCATACTTCTTGTAGTAAATGTGCCAAAGCCAAATTGGATTGTTTTCTCAAAATTTCCCCTTAATCAAACACCAATTACTGCAGTTGAACAGAGGGATACACGATTGAGATCTAATGACCTGTGATATGGAGCATGACAAACCAAATCAATGAGCTTTTGTCTTTTGATATGCAAATCTGCAGACTTCATGCAGAGTTTTGCAATCTGAGGTAGCAATGTAACTCTACTGACTGTGGGCTTGTTTTTCCTCCTCATTTTGTGAGAATTGCTTGCCTTAAACAATATTGGAGTTGATATTGTTCATAACCTGTTTCTGGGTTAGGGCTTAATTTTTTTCCCCACATTGCATTTGTGAGTGGGAAGGTTGTCATAATTTTTGGTGCATAATAAGATCTTAATACAGTTTTCTGTAGTTGTTATGGAATCATGAAATAGTTTCTGTTGGAAGAGACCTTTTAAATGTCATCAGGTTGAATTCCCCTTCAATGAGCAGGGCCATCACCAACTAGACTCTTAGAGACCCTAACCTTGAATGTTTCCAGGGATGGAGCATCTACTACCTCTTGGGACAACTTGTTCTAGTGTGTTTCCAACCTCATTTAGAAAAAACCCAATCAAGCTTCTTTCTTATACATAATCAAAATTAACCCTCCTTCAGTCTAACACCATTACCCCTTGTCCTATTGCAACAGGTCATGGTAAAATGTTGTCACCATCTTCCTTGGAGGGTTCCTTTAGGTACTGAAAGGCTGTTATAAGGTCTCCCAGGAGCCTTTTGTTCACCAGGCTGAACAAACCTGATTTTCTCTGCCTGTGTTCATTGGAATAGTGTTCATCTTCATGGCCTCTGGACTTGATCTAGCCATTCCTGTGCTGGGACCCCAGAGCTGGATGCAGGGTTCCAGGTGGGATCTCACCAGAGCAGAGAAGAGGGGCACAATCCCCTCCCTCCCGTGCTGCCCACACAGCTTTGGATGCAGCCCAGGACATGTTTGGCTCTCTGGGCTGGGAGTGCCCATGGCTGGGTCATGTCCAGCCTCTCATCCAGCAGCACCCCCAAGTCCTTCTGGGCAGGGATGCTCTTGATCAATTCGTCCCCCAGCCTGTGTTGATATTGGGAGTTACCTGGTTTCAGTTCTCTAACATTCCTAGTCATGTTTATATAACTTCTGGAAAATAAATGTTCCTACTATTACAGTACAGGTTTTCATCCATTTAAAGTGCAAAATTGCCATGGCAGCCTAAGTATCAGAATTTCAGAAGGCATGAAATCTGCACTCATTCTGTGTGCAGGCTTTAATGAAATGAGATAGGATAGATAAAGATGAGTAAACATCACGCAAAAGCAGTTCTATGTATCTAAGATCTCCCATATCCAAGTGTCCTATGCTGTTGATTAGCTATGTGGTATACCAATCAGTGTGTTCTTCCAAAACAAAATCAAGCAAACATGACAATTCCTAACTTGTTAAGATCAAATGGATGTGGTATTCCAAAGAGGAATGCATGTTTTTATAACTATTATTAACACAGTAATTTGAATTACCATAGCTCTGCATTGTAATATCTTGCTACCTGATTTCTTGCTACCTATGGAAAAAAAAAGCACATGCCCAGTACTATGGATAAAAATATAATATATGTTAAAAATCAGGATAAATTAAAAAAAAAACTATTTCATTCTGTAATGACAGAAAAAGACTCACATGAGAGATTCTGAATAGCATGTTTTCAAATTATGCTTTTGAAATATTTAGTTTCAGTGAGGAGCATATGATTTATGACACGTCTTGAGATATAGAATTTTTTTTAATATAAGACATTATATAAGTGTGCTTGAAGTAGGAAGGCAAAATAAACAAAGTCAAATCAATTAAATGTATCTTCTTGACCTCCTAATATAAAATGCTTTGATGATCTATTAAAATGAAATGAAAGTTTATGTTTAAATTTTTCTATTAATATACCTTAAATACAAAGAGATAATAGCAGTATAAATTTATATGAAATCTTGGTATTATCACATATTTTGCACTAAAATAAAAAAAAAGGACCATAAAAATGGTCTGTCAGAAAACAGCTATGGTAATTTGGTTCTGTCAAGTAAAAGACACCCTGCATAATTTTAGGAAGCAGATTCTCATTTGTTTCCTACAGCCCTTTGGGGATAAAATATGAAAATGGTCCATTTTAATGAGTGTTTAATTGCTTTTGCATGTATTTGTCCTGTATGCATTCATGGTAGTTTCTATTAAAGCTTCTGTGTCAATAAATCCTGCCAAACAAGTCTCTGTTCAGGAAAGCAGTCATGCAAATGCTAAATCCTTACTGAAGTTCTATAGCATACCAAAACTATAAAAAAATGGAATGCCCAGTGACTGAGATTCAAAATAAGGATAGGAACACTTGTTCAAGGAGATATACTTTTGGCATGATTAATCACGAGAAGCTTTTTTAACTTTAGTCAGTGGGTTGACAAATAAACAGCAACTGTAATTTAGTAAAAGTATCTTTTTAAAAAAAATCTTCTTCAGTTTTCCAAACAATAATCTCATGTTTGATAGTTGATTTGTTTCTCATATCATTCATTGAATTGTATATTTGAGAAACTGTCCCTTGAGTACCTAGGGCTACAAATAAACATAATTGTACAGATCTGGCAATAGGCAATTTACGGTCTCTCTCTATGATACACTGCTGTATAGTTTTTTTCTTTTTTGTTTGAGGTATGAAACATACCCACTATTAAGGACTTTCTTGTTCAAGATCTGTCACATAAAATACACTCAATTAGTTGTAAAACCTATATGCACTAAACAGTTGGGTTTTTTTTTCTAGATACTTACTGGACTTGATATATGTTTTAACTGAACAGATTCAAAAGAATCATATTCTTTATTACTGTGTAAAATTTAAGGCAATTTAGGTGTCAGTAATGAGTGAGAGATAGGTCTGTATCAATTTTCAAATTCCCTGGTCCCATTTTTGAAACGAAATAATCATTCTTGTCTTTTTTTTTTTTCCCCTGAATTTTCAGTGGCTATTAATTTTTTTTTCTTTGCTTCTGTGCAAGGGTGAGCCATCAACTGGTATCAGTCTTGGAAGATATATAGTTCTTTTCCTATAGACACTGAATGTATTGTATCATCTAACTTTTTTATAATAACTTTTTTGCAGTCATCAGGTATGATTTTTCAGTATATGTCAAGCATGATGATATAATCAATAACCTGTTCTGCTTTTGAGGATAATTCCTAAATGATTTAGTGTTAGATATAATCTCAAGCCATACTACAGAACAAAAGATGTGAAAAAAACCCCAAGAAATGAAGAATGCAGGCTATAGCCACTTACTGGGAGAATTTTAATAAAGTCTATGAAACAGTGCTTGAGGACAGCAGTCAGCATTAAGATATTATCATCACACATATCTGACTCTACAGGATCTGGATTGAGAAAGTGAAAAAAAAATCCTAATATCTTTGAAGTCAGTTGCAAAATTCTCATTAACTACCATTAAAATAATCCCATTAGTAAGGTCAGGATGTAGGAGCCAAAACTGAAATGAGTTACTGCTGAGCATCGTGATTATTAGCAAGTGCAACATTTGAAATTATCCTTATCTTCAATATGAGGATATTTTTCCATTTATATGAGTTTGTTATTCTGCTCTGTGTGTTTAGAATCCAAACTCTTAAGGACAGAAATTAGTTTAGGAATATTTTGTACAGTCTCTTAACAAAAGGGCTTGCGGTTTCAATTTGAGCATCTGGGTGCTATCAGAACGCAATGGATTCATAATAACTGCATGCAAAACAGCTGGGAGGAAAATTGCATACAGAAAGGCAATTATCTGGAATATGATAATACAGGCTGCCACCTACGCTGGCTTTTCTTCCTAATGGCTGTTGAAAAAGACTGAGCACCTTTGTTAAGCATTTCAAAGACGGAACAGTGACAGGTGCTATACAGAATTCAAGAGCTATTGTTTAAACTTAAGCAATATTGACTAAAACTCTGATTTCACCCTAGGAAGCCAGTTAATTATAGCTGAGGCTTTATTCAAAAGCTGACATGACATAGCTGACAGAATTACAGAGGAAACTGAGTTAGTCATTGACATCAATGATATAAAGTACCCTCGTGCTTCTTACCTCATATGAAGGAATAGTTACAAATTGCTGGTATGGTTGATGATCCACAGTGGTTAATGACATATACAGGGCATTTAGTGTTGGGAAAAAAAAAAAAAGGAGATTCAGATCTAATTTATATGTATTTGACAGTCTCACGGCTTTCACAGATGATGGTGCTGTCCTGAATGGAAATAAGTAATTAAATGAAAATTGGATGCTTACATCCTTTTCTGCAAGGTGGGCCTGAAGTAATAAATGCGGGGGGGGGGGGGTTTGTTAGCNGGGGGGGGGGGGATTGTTAGCTGCATTTTGATAAATTTTGAAGTTGTTTTTCCTTTTTTTTAATGTGTTAGAAATTTATATTGTTTCTACTTTATAAAGAGGTAAAAACTAAATGCAAAGGGATTGCTTTAATTGGGAGGAAAAAGAATTCTGGTTCTCATAGAGGGTATTTTATCTAACCTCCTGTTCCTTTTAAGGCAAGAATATTTTGATGCTATTGTTTCAGAAAATACAGAAAAAGTCTGAAGTTTCATAGCAGGAAATCTTATGTGTAAAGTTAAAGGTCTTATGACAGGAAAAGGATTAAAAATGGATTGGTGAAAAACAGGTACTACAAGTGAGGAGAATACGTGGCTGCACTCAAAATTGGTAAACTAGCCAAGCCTCACAAAATAATTAAGAACAAAAAGTTCCCAATTCTCAATAGAGAGCAGATTGCCAAAGTCCAAGTAGTCCTGTGACCTATATTCCCAGAACACAGTTATTAGTTCAGCATCAAAACAATTGGTTCATTAAAAAACCAAACCCCTTAAAACTCCCTGTAGTTTGCCTTATTGTTTAACCACTTTTGTTGCCTTATTATTTAACCACTTTACTTTCCTGGACTTTGAACCCACTTCTCCTATTTATGGGAATGAGCACTAATGCTGAGTTAAATGACATTCTGGGACAAGGCTGGGTATTCCTCTGTTCTTTATGAGGAAACTTCTTTCTGCACAGATCAAGTAAATTCAAGAATTAGAAAGAAACCCACGTCTAGTAATTGGGATATTCACCTGGAGAAGAGGACTAGGATTTTCCTGTTCCTGTTCTGGTGAATGCTAAATATATTAATTTAATACTTGATATACTGGATAATTAGAAGACCAGTGTGTTTATGTGAGAGTCTCCAGAGGGCTTTCTGTCTTTGTAGAGAAAGGGCTGTCTGTTAAACTCACATATGGAAATCAGGACCTCCTACAGGACTTTTTAATGTTTATTTTAGCAAGATATCATCATATAGATATGGGCTTTTTCAGCTTTTGGAGCTAGATCTGTAAAGCAGATATTGGCTCAGATAGTTCCATTGTATGGAGCAGATCTATCCCCAGTCAGTTCCCAGATTATTATCCCAGTGAGAGTCAAGCAAGTCCAAATTGAAACTTTGGTCCTTGGGTAAGAAAAATGGTTGACAGAGCCCCGTATAACATATGGCCCCGCCCAGAAATTCCTACCGAGAAAAAGGTGAGGAGACAAGCAGAAAATTCTGTTCCCTGCCTCCTTTCCTTGACTTCCCACAGCACTCTGCAGATTCCCTGTGCTGTTTGCATAGCTACAGGTCTGAACAGGTGCCAAAGCTTCTGGTACATTTTACAAATTAGCAACAAGATAAGCTCTGCTGCCATCCAGACAAATTATGCCCTGGTCCAACATGTACTTAATCAAAGGGCTTGGTAGTCACTGCTGGGGCTGTCTTTCATTATCTCATCCTCAGTGGGAGATCAATAGAAATAACAATGTTAGCAAACACTAGAGCCTAAAAGATGTCAAAAATCTTAATCATTTTTATTTTTTAATTTTGTAGACCCTTAAATACAGCATAAAATCTTGGCGACGAGATAGGTCTTATGATTCACCGATTAATTTTATTTAGGATTATATCCCTGTAGAGAGGTTAGTGTGTGGCCAGACTGTGCTACTAATTACTTACTTGAACATTACCTCACATTCAACAGGCACATAAAGCAGTATTTATGAAGGTAGGCAGGAAACGGCCAGTGGAAGAGAATCCAAAAATGTCTCAGAGTGTTTTGGAGGTTTTAAATTATGTTAAATTTATTAATATTAAGGAAAATGCTACTATATGGACCAGTGCCTCAGAGCTGAGATAAAATATATCTGAGGTTTTAGAAATACTCAATCTAATTGATATCAAGGAGATATCCAAGCAAGCTTTATTAAAGTGGGCAAGAGCAACCCTAACTAAGGTAAAATAATTAAAATTTGAGGCAAATTTAATAAAAGCCAGATAGTATTTATTCCCTATCAGATGTAATGTCTTATTGTGAATATTTCTGAAAGTATAAAATTTAAGTGATGCATTAAAATCAGAAGAAATGTGCTTTTGAAAGCAAAACTGCAGGTAGTAAATTTTTCAGTGATATAAAAGTATAACTAGCCTGGAAGAGCAGCGGTCATAACCTCCTGCCATAGCCCTTGCATTGTTTGCATGCATCTTTTTAATATAGATTTTGTAAAATATTATCTTAGTTTAATACCATTTATGGTTTTAAGACAACTTTTACTAGTGGTACTGTTCACAGTTTTTCCTCATTTTACTGTCACTATAGTGTTCCACTATTTGTTTTTCCAGTTTTCAGTCTTTGATCCTTTACACTTACTTTGTTGGTGGGTCAGGAAAGAGTGCTGTGAATTGATATACAACAGATGTTCTTAGGAAATAATGCAATTTTTCATATATCTCAGCAATATTTTTATTTTTTCCCCCAGTATACTATTTGGTGTCATAGCATGAGTACGTTAGGCTTAAGTCGGGTGTTTACCACACGCCATTCTGGGTGTGTGATGTCTCTGTGAGCTGGTGTAAAGATTATTTACACAACAAATAGAATTCACTTTGCTAAACTCCAAAAATTGTTTTGACAAATACTCTTGATATTATCCCATTTATTTCCTTTTTTAAAAGAAAAAAAAAAAAGTAAAATTTCCTGAGGTTTCAATCTTGAGAGAAGGAGGCAAATGGCTTTTCCCTAACATCCATTACTTTAAAAGAAAAAGAGATGTCTGATGTATTGATTGATATATATATATTCCTGTTCTTTGAACCTAGAAGATATGTTGCAGGAAATGATTTTTTTTTTCTATAGAGACTTCTAAAACAGACTTTAATAAAAAGAAATATTTTTATGACTTAATACCCATTAGAGGTAGTGGCTCTTTCTATGTTTAAGACAGTCATTTCCTTAATGGAAACAATTACTTCACAGAAAATTGACTAATTTTCAAGGAGTTTAGGTTACAAATTCACATATGCAGGCTTTTCAGGAATTATGACTAGGTGGTTAACCACCCACATACTACCTAAAAGAACAGTTCTTTGTTTAGTTTAATAGCATGATGATCCATTTTTTTATTTTAAAGGATAATCCTCATTTCATTTTCTTTCTGAAATGCAAGAGAAAGTGGTTGAGTAAGGTGACTGTGAAGGAACACGGAGTATACATGTTATCATTTAGCTCAAGTCCATTTTCAGTGGAAGGACAGAGGTAAGTCCACTTATTTTGGCAGCACTTGGAGAAGGGCTCTCCCAAACGCTTTGGAACTGTTGAGGAATCCCTGCAGTTGTTTNAAGAAAAAAAAAAAGAAAATTGAAAATTTGGTCTCATAAAAAGTATGCTCTTCTATATGCCTACTCACTTCAGATCAGGGACCTATCCAGGTGTAAAAAAAGGTGTAAAAAACAGCACTCTTTGACTTATTTTCAACAAGTGCAAATACATTGCATTGAGATAAACAATTCTCCAGTCACATGGTTTGAGCTTTGATAATGTATCCTTTGAGAGTAATGAAAAAACCTTCATCTTTTGGGACTCAACAAATTAATATAATAAAAAAGAAAGGAAAATTCATGTATACGGTGTGTTCAGTAATTAATAAGGCAATTTGTGCATCAAAGAAGTAATAATTGTTTAAAAAATTTTCAATCATCTTAGTCATCTGCCAAAGCATTACAAAACTAAGTATTTTAACAGTTTCTGGAACTTGTCCTTACCAAACATTTGTCTTTCAATCTGCAGTAAGATTTTTTAGGAAGTACTTTCCTTAATTAAGAAAATACTTATTTTATATTCTCAGAGATGATAAAATGGAGAAGATAAAAGCTGTTTTGATTCTTTTATAAGAAGTTGGAAGTAATTCACTTGATAGCTTAGAAAGATAAATACAAACTGTGTAAAGACTATTGTATCTGATCAAAGCTGAAAATATGTACATTTTCCGAACACAACACTGTGAAAGTAACTCTAACCATCTTTTATCTAATTATGGAAATTGACCAAATATAAGAATAAATGGACCAAATTATGGAAATTGACCAAATATAAGACTAAATGTTATGCAGTAAAGCTGCATTACCATTGTAAACACTGAGTATTAATCTACTAGTAAAAACTTTTTATTAATATTCATGTGTTTCTCATCTGAAATTTAAATACAAATTTATCACAAACCACACTTGTATTATGAATTTTTTACTCTGAAGAACCTATGTTCTAGAAGAATGTACAATTTAAAGTTCTTCAAACATTTAAGATACTTCTGCACACATATTGAAATTTTGTCTGTTACCCTTTATTTACTGTTCAGACTGATTGAAAAAGTAAGTAGAGTAAATTTGCTGAGTTAAATGGAGAAACAGCAATTTATGCATATTCTAGATACACATTTTAACCTGATTTGCTTTAAAAATTTGTGTTATGCTTAGTCTTCTGTACCTTGGAAAATGTATACAGGTCAACCTATTTTTTTCCCCTATGTTTTTTAAATGTATTTGTCATGAATTGTAAGTAACATACATAGCTAATGTAAGGAAAATAGTTCAAAAAGAATTCTATGCGTTTTGTGGGCAAAAAAATTAGTATAACTGAATATAATATACCAGTTATTATATAGAGAAAATTGGTTTTTGGTGTATGCAAAATAATTACTTTTTGGAAAGATCATGATATTTAAAAGTTCTGTGGAAGAATGTGTTGGCACATTTGTTTAAGTTTATTCAGAAGTTAGGAGTGATTACCCTGTGGAAAATACTAAATTTTACAGTATTTTCCTATTTTAAGAGCCTAATGAATAACACCAAATTTGGCAAGTATTTTGCTTCCATTTTTTTTTCATTTTTTTAAAGAAAGAAAGAACCTGAAATTCAAGACGAGTAGTTAAGAAATCAAATAGCAGTCTGCAAAAGCAGTGCAAAGAGGTTCTTTTAAAGAATGTTTCCAGAGCATAGCTATTGAGAGTATATCAAAGGCATGCTGCATTTCTCTTATCAATTTATAGGATGTATTTTACAGAGTTATCATTTCCCACTGCTAATTCCTCAACAGCTCTTTTGCTTTGCAATAAGAATCTTAATGCTGAGTAGTTCTTCTATCTGGAGTGTTGTGTGAGTGGTACTTTTTCTAGACTCCCTTCTAATCCTATAAATTCAGTATTACTCATCATTCTGATGCTCATGTGAAAAGAATCAAAACCTCACGTGAGTTCTGCACTTTTAAAGTATCCATGAGCTGAGTTTAAGTGATAGAAATGTATGTTAAAAATCTGTGAAACTGCACTTTAAAGCTAGGCATTACATTCTTCCAGTACACTTGTGTTCAGTATTCATGGCTATTCCTGTAACACAATGCCAAAAAACACTCTTTTCAGTGGAATCAGAATGGAACCACTAATTTTTGAAGTTTCTTTTCTGTTTAAACAATGAAACAACGTTTCATACGTTTCAACGTTTCATTAAACAACGTTTAATAAAAACTACTTTATTTAATAATACAAAAATTTTGGATCCTTTTGTGTTCTTTACTAAGCATGAATCTGTATTTCTATTGTGAAGACATTAAAAATATGCATTCATGGATAATAAAATGGAACATTAATTTCACTTGACTGTATTATGCAGGTTATAGGACAATGCTGGTTTATACAGAGGGTGGTCAAGGAAAAATACATGTTAGGAAGAATTTCAGTTCTTGATTTTACAGTTATGGTGGTTTTAAAATCCTTAGTGTAATGTTTATTACTGTCATCTGTGTCAGGAAACCATAAAGAGTTTTTTTTCCAAAAGCTCTGGAGGGAAATAGTGAGTGGGTTTTTATTGGAATTCCAGGGTCAAGATAAGCATTTCTCTTTATTGCACTTTTCCCTCTAAGAACAGCTTAGGAGGAGCTGCAAGCACCTCTGTCATCTCCAGAGCTTTAATACAGCTGTTTGTTTCAGGTAGTTAATATGTAATGAATGGTATGCTTTCTGTAAATTAATATTTTAGTAAGTGTTTGGAAAACGTGTCAATAAAAGTACTGGAATTGATAATGACAATTATTCATAAATTTACACTTAGAGTTACCTTATTCTTATTTAGGACCTTGATGATTGAACTTTAGCATTTTTCAAATACTAAGCAAAATTTTTTCATAAGTAGGGGTTCTGAGGACTTTAAAGGATCTGTTTACAATGAACAAAATTTTTAGGAAGGTGATTGATTCCTTCTCTCTAAATCAAAGCTGGAGAAGTAACTTGGCTGACATTTCATGTTTTTTTAGAGGGAACCTCTAACATGAGAATAAAGTGTGAAGGAATCCACAGGGCTTCGCTTTACTTTAGTAAAGTCTACTTTTGAATTACTTGTTGCATTGATGAACATCCCCGCCACACAGTAAAAATCTTTTTCACTTAAAGAGCAGCCAGAAATTCATTGTAGTGGAGATAACTTCATCTTCAAGTCAAGACAGCCATGGAAGGCAATTTAACAGTGAAAATCAGTGATGTTCTTTCTTCTGATAGAAATTATAGGTCTGGAAGGTGTTGATAAAACTAACTATAGATTTGACTAGAAAATTGCTTGAAGCACCAAAAATATGGATGCATTTGGTTTGTTTGGTTTTTTTTTTTTTTTTTTTTTTTGCTATTCTCATTGTTTTTCTGAGCTGATTGTTAGCTTAAAGCACATTTATGTTGTCTGAAATATTTTGTAACCCATACAAAGAGGATGTCTTGGTGACTCACATTTCAACTTTAACACTAGCAGAATGAATTTGGTATGGGCTTTTATTGAGTGAGTTCTTCTCTCCACCAGTCCTTTTGCTCTGAGGTCTTTTTGAAGTCCTCTTGTCTCTACATTCTGAAATCTTAATAAAAGAGTTACTGGATAAAGTATATTTTTCAGCTGTGCTTGTCTTGAAGAAAGTAGTTTCTATCAGCTATTCCAAACAGCATTCTTTAGACTTTTAATGATGGCAGTCACATACATATTTTCTGCCAAAAATAAAAAAAAAGAGGGAAAAGAGACTTGATAATCTGGGCACTGACACTTTAATGAGACAATTCTCTGTAATCATGCAAATAATTATTTGGCTGACTATTTTGGATGAAGTAGCTTGTTCTCCACCTGCTAAATGGTAAGCCAGCATGGCACAAAAAAGGAATTTTTCCTACTTTGTGTCATCAGAGGTCGGTGGAAATACTGTGTCACTGGAGTTGGCATTTTGCTTTACTGATACTCAGTGGTCTGTTTTTTGGCTAGGTTTTCAACCCAACAAAAGTGCCCATCAGAACATTCACTTTTTTTCAAAGATAAGCAAATACTAACATAAGAGTATAAAATTACTGACTCTCTTTGATGTGTCTCATATTAGCAATTATAATTGTTCTAGTTTAATAGTTGAATTATAGAGGAGACTGAATCCCTTAGGACTCCACAATGTTTCAACTTATGAGGAATATCTTAAACCATGTTGTACATTGAATTTTCACTATAATCTGTATCATAAGGCTGGTGAAATTTTCTGGGCTCTATAAATTAGCTTTCAAGAAATACCTGCAAGATTTTATTTTAGTCAACATTTCCAGAACAGGACATATGCAGAATGTCATTCTGCTAGTATGTTTAACTTTTCCTATTTCAGAAAGTTTTTGCTAATATAGAAAATAAATGTGTGTTCAGTGGTAGGGGTCTTTTGCTAACACTGCTTAGCTATGATTTATGGCTTGATATGAGCTGTGCTACATTCACTTTTATGTTTTGTTTTCTTAATTAATCAAGTCTTATTAGAAATTACTAATTACTTTGGAGAGCTATTCTTATCTAATCTAAAACATTTGCTTAAATGATTTGACTTCATTAGCACCTCTCTCACCATCCCAGTTAAAGAGTACTTTTGAAAGATATAGGCATATAACAAATACATATTCATAATAACTGTAGCAAAACACAGCAAGTTATCTTTCCTTTTGCACTCTACTAACCATCCAGCTGCCCCTACTTTCAGACCAGAGCAGACCCTGATTAAAAACCTGAAGCTTATTTAAATTTCAAACAGTTTACTCCAAGTTTATCTTAGGACTTCCACTGCAGTTACAAACTTGGGAGTGCGTTCCTGTAAGGCTGGTGCCATCTCCCCCTGGGGGTAGGAGTGCCTGCTGGAGAGCTGCTCTGCTGCCTTCTGTCTATTCTCCCTCTAGCTTGCCATGCAGACCAGCAACCTGTAGAGCAGGCAACAAGCTGCGACTGCCATTTACTCTCCTGGTGCTGCTTCTGCTCTGTCTTACTTTTTTTTTTTTTTGAGATAATGGAACTACCGTCCAAGAAAATAGAGGTTTTTAGCCTATTCTCACTTCAGAAAGGTTAGTGCTATTTTGGTAAGGCAGCTAGGAAGCCTCTCAAGCAGCCTAAGTATGTACTGCAGCTAAAAGAAGCACTTAGTTTAGTCCCACTCCTGTGCCATCACTTCTCTTTTGTTGGCACAAGCTTTTGTACAGCTGTGTGTGGAAATGAGTTAGGCCAAGAATCCTGCTTAAAGTTAACACAATCAAGAAAACAAAATGAAATAGTTACTTTAAAATCCAGCTGATAGGTCAGGCCTGATAATACTTACAAATGCTGTGATCAGAGCCTTTCCAGAGGAGAATTACTCAGTACCATTCATCATAAGTATTTTCAAGATGAGATCTTGTAAGGATGCCAGGTCTCATATGACCTGCTTAGATCCTAAGTAGTGCTCATGAAATGAGTGATAAGCCTCCAGTGGATGTAAAATCTATCAAATATTAAAGGGTATATTACATTAAAGGGTATATTCAGTACCAGATGTAAAAAGCCGATTTTAGGAGAACTGTGAATGCTGAACAACCTGTTTTTATGTTAATTAATGTTCATTGTTCCTCTCTGAAATCACATTCACAAACAAAAAACAACCTTTTAGTACTTAAGGGGAAAAAGCATTAAAAGCCTTGGAGCACTTCACAGGCTAATTGTTTGGATCATTTCACACTCTAGTTCCACCTTTTTATTCCTTGTGAATCAGAAAATATGATTTAACACATGTGTTTCCTTCTTTGTAATATTTTCAACACTGAAACACAAGCCAGATACTTGGTCATATACAAATATGTATTTTTTACAAAGAAAAGTTTTTGTATTAATTTTGGATCTGATTTTACAAGAGAATACTCCTTGTAATGTCAAGACCTCAGTCCACAGTCAGTTAATATTCAACTCTATATAAAGCAGATATCCTATATTTACCTTATATAGAGTGTGCCCAGACCAATTAATAGTTTATACACATCATTCACCAAATAAATAATTCAGCAGATTTCTTAGAGTATCACCTTTTACTGTGCTGTTTGTGTTGTACACATCACAGTGGGGTGGGTTCTCCATGCTGGGTACAGAAATGAGAAAGATGGAATGAGAAAAAGGCAACCTCTGGTATTTTCCAGACAGAATTTGAAGTTCCCAGAAAAGATTTTAATGCCCCCATTTAGACTGGCTGCTCCTTACCACCACACAGAAGAAATAAGATGGCCACTGAGTAATTGTTTTGATTTACAAAGTCCTATGAGTTTATAATTATTTACACCTCAGCTGTCTTACATCCAGCCAGGTGTAAGCTGTAAGGGCCTGTTTCAAAGCAGCAGATTTATGCTTCTTGAATGCATCTATGACAGAATCAAACTCTGACCATGTATTTGGTTGAATTATTCCCTTTGTCATCTGCAGGCTTTTTCATTAACAGTGGTCTTCAGGACAGGACTTACTGTCATTTTCTTCTGACTCACAGAACCACAGAATATTCTGAGCTGGAAGGGACACACAAGGATTATTGAGTCCAACTCTTAAGCAAATAGCCCATACAGGGATCAAAACCGCAACCTTGGCGTCACTAGCACTCTGCTTTAGCCTGCTGAGCTCATCTCAGGGTTGAGCAGCTCATAAGTGATGACAGGAATAGGGGCCAAAAAAGTCTTCATTACCCACGTTTTCTGAAGTGAGGAAAATATTCAGACATGAGTTGTGTAGTTATGATCTCTTTGCTTATGTTTTTTAAAAAAATTGCTGCTGAATTAAGTATTTATATCTACTAAACAAGTATCATGTTTTGTTTTTTAAATTGCTGCAAGTTCCTCTGTAAAATATTAGCATTCCCTAATCAAGAGACTTGTGTAATTCAAAATTCTCAAGCTTGAAATGTCTTTTTGCTTTTCCAGAAAGTTGAAGTGTTTAATAGAATCTATTGGCATGATTTTGTGATTTGCTGGACCAACATCACTGAAATTTGCTTTCACTGAAGATTTTATTTTCGGAGATGGTAGTTAATTCACTTGCTATAATGTTTGTATTTCAGTGAAACAAGATTTCAAATGGCTTTCATTACTTTATTGATCGGCTGGGAATGAAGATAGCAGAAAGAGTCACTATTTTTCAAGACTGAAGAACAGCTATGGGTATTGTTCAGCTGGTGACGCTGGAATGGATTACGTATCATTAAACTGTGTTTTTCAAATGAAAGATACTAATGCTATTTTAGATACTATCCTGGATTGCTGCCTCATTTGAGTTTTGAACATTAATTAGTGCCGTCAAAGGACACATTGACAGGTAGTGCTAGGAGTAAGGAGAGTTGTAAATATTTCCCAGGTATTGATGTGACTTGACTACATTTTTTGTGATCTTTCTTTCAAGTTTATAACTGGTAACAAGCTCAGACTGCCAAAATTACTGGGAGTTCTTTCACATTATAATTGCTGATTCCATAGGATTGTGCACTCGTGATTTTGAAAAATTTCACCTTCAATTTAGTGTCACAAAAACAAGGTGATTAATTTAAATAAACTTACCAAGCTACATCATGGACAGCTGTTGTTTCACAGCATCATTCTGAGAGCTGATGTAAACAGCTTCTGGGCAGTCTCTTATGCTAACAGACTTTCCTGAGTGAGTTATTTCAGTGTGATCAGTGTGATGACCTGCTGGCGTCTCAGATAAGAATAGGAAGGTCTCAAATGGCCTTTCAAGAACTGCACATTTGCAGAAAAGCCCTATGGCTACCTCATTGTTTTTTCAGACCAAGTAATTCCTAGAAGAAAAAGTTCATCATAGAACTTTACTTGGGAAGAGTCAAAACATTGGAGACAGTAGAAATGTAATTCACTAGTGGTCCTCTACAACTTTCCCTTCCAGAAAAATTGTGAAGTGGCTCAATTAGTCCTGTCTCTCCAGAGTGCTTGATACTTGCAGTTCACTTTTTTCTTTTTCATCAAACCTAATAAAGAAAAACACCTCTGATGACCAGTCATGCATCTGAATTGTTACTGGGCTCAGGATTTCTAATAGAAAATGCTTTGATTCTTCTTATTTTGTTGTTGTTTTGTTGTGGTGTTCTGTTTTAAACAGCAATTGAAATACATCATTTGAATGCAGATTGTGGTAAAGTCCAGGCTAACTTTATACACCTGGGTCTGAATTCAGCAAAGCTCCTCTGGGAAGCTGTGAAGTGAAATGCAAAAAGGAGAGAACTGCAGCTGTGCTATGATCTCCTCCTCTCTGTAAGGTTAGTAAGCTCTATCTTGCTGTGTAAAATCCTGCTACTATTTGTCTCCTCCTGAGCTAGAACAAGGCAGTGGGAGAAAGCTGCACACATTGGAGGCAAAGGTGAGGTGAAAAGAGCAGAACAGGCTCCTGATGCAATTGGCAGCTCCATGCAGTTTTTACCATTTCAGAGCAGCCTAGGAATTCATGAGGTGAATTTCTCATTATAACTCATAAAATGTTGCTGACTTCAAGGTTAGCAGATTGGTGGCCAGTATACCATTCCAAAAAAGTACTATATGTACTATATTTTTTACCTTCTTGCATCTCTTAGTTGACTACATAGACATTAACATCTCTTAGTTGACAAACATAGAAATTAAATAAATCTGGTTCTGAGTGCATGCAGAGTTACCTGTACCATGCTCTTGTAGTATTTGAGCATCATGGATTGAATTCCATGTCATTACTCAGCTTTTTTTAAAATACAGAAACTCTGCTGTGATAAAATCGTAAACCTTCATTTAATAATCTTGTTTTTTTCCTGGGACGGTTTTTCAGTGCCTGAAGAGTTACCCAGGGAGCCACCTATGTAAAAATTTTTAGCTTTGACATGATATAACTAAGGAATGAACACTGATTTATATACAAATCCCATTTGAAATTCTCAGAAAAACATGCTCCAATAGGAAATATATGTGCTAGGAAGTTTGTCATAGAATCATAGAATAGCCTGTGTTTGAAGGGACATTAAAGACCATCTAGTTTCAAGGGACAAATTTGTCCAACCAGGTCTTCAACACTTGCAGAGATGGGGCATCCAGAACTTCTCTGGGCAACCTGTGCCAACCTTACAATAAAAAATTTCTTCCTCAAATCTTATCTAAACCTACTCTCTTTCTATTTGAAGCCATTCCTCCTTTTCTGCCACTACATGCTCTTGTAAAAAGTCCTTCTCCATCTTTCTTATGGTACTTATCATCATGTAGCATTTAAAATTCTCAGCACTGACTACAACTCTCATTATAAGTATGTGTGACATTTCATGTCTGTATACATAATAAATTACTGGTGTATGTTTTAATTGTAAAAATGTCTATGATTTTTCATGACTCTTTGGCTGCTCTCTTTCCTGCTGCTTAAGTGTGCACCAGTGTGGGGGAGGAAATTGCTAAGTCTTAGTTAGCAAACTCTATTTCTTAAGCAATCAACACTTTGTAGAGCAGAGTAATTTAATACAGAAACCCAAAACCCATTGTGAGACCTGTCAGTAGTGGTTTTGTCTCAAACTGCTGACTCTTACTGCAGACAATGAAATCTAAAGATTAGATACCTGGGTTATCTTCTCTGCTGGTTTTCTTTATAGCTCTAAAATATTCCTGGTTTTGTCCTCCTCTTCTGAATAAATGTAGATGTATATCAGCTTTTCTTCCTCACAGTTTGGTGCTACAGACTTTAATTTTAACAGCAGATTTAGTGTGGGCCATTTCCAATGCCTAGTTATCAGCAGCATTTTTGCTGGTTTCTGAATCACTGAGACAGCTGCTTGCACTGTCAACCTGAGAGCTGCCTTTAAAATCGTACATCTTTGACATGTATAATTAACTAGCTTGGAGGAGGATGGCTGATTGAAAGCTGCACTGGCTCAGGGAAAAAACCCATTACCTGGCACATACTCACATAGCCTAATTGACCTAACAAAGCAGGAAAAATGAACCATGCTTCCAGCTGCTTCTCCTGCCAGCTGTGCCTCTCCTTTCACTGGGTTTAATGTTTTCAGTTTTCCCACACAAGTGTCAAATACCTTTCTGCTGAAGGTTTTTCTGCCTTTTTTTTTTCTTTTGACAGTATGTAATTGTCCACCAGGAACGAGGACCAGATTTCAGAAGGTGGAAAATAGATTGAGGAGTTTGAGCAATGGTGTTGACAACAGATCTGCAGAAGTGCATGGAGCGGATGACATGCTTAGAAGTGGAAAAAAACCCCTAAAATATTTAGAAGGACAAATACCACTTCAAACTATATTAGGCATCTGAATTGGGGCTTTATTGACTGAAAATCACTAATAATATAACTTTTAAAATTCAAATATTAATATGTGCTTTGAAAACCACAGATATTTTAAAGCATTGAATCCAGTCCTTTAAGTTGTGGGTTTTTTTTAGGTAGGTCATGTAACTCATGATACATCATGAGCTGGAAATGTTCACATCCTAGTAGTCAACTTGAGAAATGCTTCAAATGAACTTCTTGCAACTTGGTATAACTTGAACATCTAAAATATTTCTACCCTAATTTTGTGGTTTAGAAATGGTATTCCCCAAATCAGTGCTACCACTAAAAAACCCCCCAAAACCCAGGAGTGCCTGCCCTCCTCCAACAGAAAGCACAAAAGGCAGAGGTCGTGGGTTTAGGTAAGAACAATTTACTGGAAACAGAAATGAGATACAACAGTAACAGTCACATTATTAATGGCAGAAGTATATAAAAAGAGAGGGTGATTCACGTGCAAAAATGCTCATTGCAGACCTCAGGTGGCAATGGACAAGGGCAAACAGCTTCCCCCTCCCACCATGGCCTTCTCAGAAGTAAGTGTCCCTTACCCCCAGCCCTGGAATGACCTGAGGTGGTGAAAAAAACAACCTGGCCATGAGTACACAGCTCCAGCTCTGCCTTCTCATGGCTAGTACCAAATGTTCACTCTGTCCTGGCTGGAACCAGGAAAACCAAGTATATTTTTTCTGTTTGAAAACTGGTTATATTGTAGTGCAAAAAAGAACTTTAGTCATCATGGAAGCATACATGTAAATTACTTTTCTGAAAGATCTTCACAGAATCTTCTGAGTTGGAAGGGACCCACAAGGACCATTGAGTCTATCTCTTAAGTAAATGAGAAAATAGTGGCATTGCACACATATCTTAGAAGGAATTATAGTACCAAAAAATTATGTTCATGTATACTTACAGATATAAACATTGTACAAAGAAAACAAAGGTCTAAACTTTGTTTAGCATGATCTTCTCTACAGAAGGGAAGTTTTAGAGCAGATTTATTTGAAGGAGTAAAAGGCACTCTCTCAAACTCCAAGATTAAGAGCACTAGATGCAGGTGATACTATTCCTACAGATATGAAATTGCTGCTGGCCCTTGCAGAGATATGGTAACTCAATCTTCACAGTAGATTCTACAGTAGATCACTTTCACTGTGTGTGCTAGACGAGGTCTGGAACAGTAGATATCTTACCTGGAACATTTTTGCAGATTGTACACATGCTACAAATTTAGAGGGGTACTATATTCTCATGTGTTCTAATACCACATGGACAGCTCTGGCTGTTCCTCCTTTCATAACCCTTCTTCTTGTGAGGAAATTAAACATGATGGATCTGGTCTGCATCCTCACATCTAGCAACACATAGGGAGACTGGACAAGTGGCTGGAGAAATAAACCTGAATTGATAAAGGCATTTAGTGCACATTTCTGTTGAAGATGTTCTTATAAGTTACTGGACAAATCCTTTGAATCCCAACCTATCAGGGTAGAAATGAAAAAAAAGTAACAGAATTCATTATTTCAGTCTTCTAATGTAATTAGGTGAAAGAAATGTTCCTGGTTGAAAGAAGTTACTCCTAATTTGTTCTTTGCTTTTTGCTTCAGGCCATATGCAAAAATAGTGACTCAGTCTTGCAAAATCTGTTACTATACTTTGAATCTACAAAGAAATATGTGCAATAATTTAATGGGAAAAAATAAGAAAAATTCTCATTTCTTTATTTTGTCTTGAGCTCAACATCTCAGCTTCATACAAAAGTACAGTTGCTTTAAGACTGCTTTCTTATAGTAGCTGCTGTATTAAAATATTTTTAAAATTTTGTTTTTATGTTTGCTTGTAAATATGATTTTTTCTCCATAAAGCATTTCATGAAAATACAAAACATTTTCTTTAGTTATTTCCATTAAAATTTATATTCTAATTTATAAGGAGTCAGTTTGATGTCTTGCATAGCAAGAGAGTGTACTGTAATACAAGAGTGTCATCTAGTGAATGATTTGGGTGTAGGACAAATGCCTCAGCAGTAGTCAGACTGTGAGTCATGCTACAAGTACAGCTGATTAGACAGCAGGAATACTCAGAGCATTTTAAAACTTGCCTTCAGATCAACACTGAACACTAAAAAAGAATTGTTTGAAAAGAGTACTATTAGAAGGAAAAGGGTGATTTGTCATTTACTGCTTCAACACGATGCTTATCCTTCTTTAAGACCTTCTTATCTCATGTACTAAAGAGATAAGTTCAAACTTCCAGTACTCATGGAATGAATGTGAAGTAAATTACATTAGAAAGTTAATTAGAAGCTTTCTTTTTCTAAAACAGGCTTAACCCTTATCTGAGTTGTTGAAAACCTTAGACATTAATTTGCTTTACTTAGGAAAAAATAACTGTTTTCTGCAGAAGGGTCTGGAAAAAACTCAAACCAGGAAGAGTACTTTTGTTGATGGATCTTTTATGCCTTTAAAAAAGTTAGTTAAATTCTGCAATAGTCTATTTTTATAACTATGCCAATATGTTATACCTGCAGTGGAATAAAAGATTTAAGGTGATTGTGAATTATGTACCTTCTCATTGTTTGGTATTCAATATATTACTGATTTATCAGGAAAGATAATCAGGAAATACTTACGAAAATCTATCTGTAAATTACTATTTCTGCTAAACAGATAATTTAGTTGGTAGAATGAGGTATTCAGCTGCATCTGAAGAAAAAAAATCTATACTAGGCAGTGATTATTGATAATTTTTATCCTACAGGTGGCTAAGCATTAGAGCTGGAGGGAGGTAGAGGGGTGGGGAAAAAGAATATTTTGAGTATCATGCCTTTAATCACACCAAAAAATTAATTTTAGTTTCTGATTTTACATGTGCATGTAAAAAGAGCTCTAAAAAAGAGCACTAATCGAAATTTATTAGACTTCCAATCTGGAAAATTAAAAGAAAATTAATTGTAATGAAATTATATTCTCAGCTGAGACATCTCAACTGATAGCAAATCCTATTATTAGCCTGACCATGAGAATGGTTTATCTGATTGATTTCAGCTGTTCCCTTATGTTCTTATTTGTAATCATTCCCTGTCCCTTTCTCTAAATTCCTTTTAGTTATAGATTCCTCTTTTAAACTCAGTCATATTTTTTCCTGATGCTGTTTGCCTTGTCTATATTTTATAGGCTACCCTTTCATTTTCAAAGCCATCTGCTTTTCTTATCTTTCTGGCCCTAGGTATCACTTTTTAAAATTAGTGTTGTAGGGAAAATAGCAGCAAAATACAGTGGCAGTTGTGGAAATAAAAGCTATTAAATAAGAGAAATGGGTCTCAGTAAAGGATTCAGTCCTGGCTGACTTTTTTGTGTGGGTTTATTGATACCAGTTACAGGTTCAACACTGTTCTGATCATCTGAAGTATGGAAATGCTATGCTTTGAAAGTCTGTGGGCTTGAGAAGATATAGAAAACAGAAAACTACCCTTTTCTGATAAGTGTAATGATTCTGCTTTTTAAAATCTTTCAGCTTGTCTTTAGGTTATGTGTGCTTATTCTGAGTCTTTCAGAGTATTGTCAAATTGTTTCACTAATTATTCAAACTATGAGCAGTATTTTGTTATCACAATAAAAAGTCACATTCTATTCTCTGTGTAATATATGGCTCTAGAACTTGAGCCCTAACTTGGTGAAGCTGGAAATACCCTTTCACAATTCAAGATATTAAAATTCTTTATTTCTTACTTTGTTCATGAAGGAACATTTTTTCTAATTATGGTCATTAAGGATCATCCCTCCAGAGGGAGGGTGACTCTTGGGCAATGCTGACAGCAGCTTGTCCTAGGCTATCTTTCAGACCATTTTCACCCCATGCTTTTTATTGTAATGGCTTATATGTGTAGTCATAATCTCCTCCTTCTGGGAATGTAGCTCTCTTCCAGTGTAGCAGGCAAACACTGTACACTCATACAATCAGGTCTACCTAGAACTAAAAAGGAAAATTTTAAATTGTACTGTTAAACTCATGCATAAAACACAGAAATCTATCTCTTAACCAAAATACACTGAGTGCACTGTCAGAGCCACTGTAGCAAGATCTATCATGCTACACTGCCAACATGGCAGACTTCATTCCTCTTCCTTAACAAAAACCCATATAGCTTCTCTGAGTTTTGAATGTGCATTCTTTTCTCTTAGCATGCTGCAAATAAACTTGGAATATTTTAGGTATATCACTCTAAAAATTGCATCTGCTTCCACCTATTTTTCTTGCCATCTGCCATATAGATTGCCATCTCTTTTAGAACAATAGCAAACTATTTACTAGTTTCTTTCTTATGGTGCTAAGTTTCAAAGTATATTTTCTTTTATATGCTGTCAGCATGCTCAGAGATGCATTTGCTGCCTGTTAACAATTTTTAGAAGATGAAGAATTCTCTTGCACTACACAGAGACAGCCCTAGTTCAGACACCCATGGAAAAAAAATCAGCAATTCACTGCTCCAGGTGTGATGTCTTCCTGGAAGTCCTGCAGCACTTGGGACCACAAGGCCACCACGCAGTAGATGGCCCTCAACAAGAGGCAAATGGTGAGGAGAAAAACCTACATTGCTGTGACAGGAAGGCTTTGCCAAAACAATGAGATTAGAACAAAAAAAGGACCCCATTTGGAACCATTTTGATGGGCTTCCATGTTCTAGTATTAAATCATAAGCTGCCAGCATCAGTCTGCTAGATTGTCTCCTGACTTTTTCCATCTGGCCATCAACTGGCCTGTTAGCTCTTCTCTGGGCCAAATAGCTGCCAGGTTTTCAGAATTAGGAGCCAGATTCTCTTTCCACAGCCATACTGAGCCCTCCTACTTACACAGCTGTCAGTACTTATGGCAACCTCTTCCCAGGTGCTTGTGATGGAAGCTACATGTAAATGAGATTTCTTTGATGCCTTGGGGTTGGTGTGGTGCTGTAGTCATTTAGGTTCTGGCTTCTTTAATAGTCATGGAGCAGTAGGCAGCTAAGGCTCTACTGGAAGCATTTGAAGAGGAGGTTAAAAACCTTCTGAAGCTGCTTGGAGACTGAGGAGAGGCAAGCAAGATAGCTTCCTTTAAGAGGCCAGTGGCTGTGCTTTCTCAGCTGTACCCAAAGGTTGTGCTTGTAGGATCAAGTCACTGTTGGCAGCAACTTTCCTCTAGGTAAGTGCCACCTGTCCCAGCGAGAGGGGACCTGCTTGCTCACAGAGTTTGTTTTTCCCAGAGAAGTAACTCCTTCTCAGTTCTTGAAATAGTCATAGTTTCAAAGTGTGTGTGAATAATCTTGGCTAGTTCATGAAAATAAGAAAAATGCTGTGTTAAATTTAACTTCTTTTCAATTCTTTATAGTCAATTGCTTTTAAGCACTACTCCAGGTGTGGTAGTTCCTCATCTTGAGCTTGCCTTCACATTTATATCTGTTTCCAGGAAACTGAGATGGCAGAAACATTAAAACAGATTGAATTCAGAATAAAATTAAAGTATTATAATGAAAATAATCTTTCAGAGTAGGTGATACTTCAATGATAGTGTTATTCTATTGCCATTTTATTTTTTCTCTACTAAAGTGGGCTGAAAATGTCCCCTGGTATGTTGATGATGCGAAACACAACACAAGAAAACATGAAAAAATGGTAAGAATTTAAGGTTTTTTAATGAGAAAAAATTAATTAAAGGCTTCTAGTTAAAATGCTTAAATTCTGTGGTGATACCAAACATCTGAAATGCTACAGATTTGAGAAAAATATTAATTTCCATAAATAAATTAATTTGAATTCTTTGAACTACACTTCTATTTGAAGGATGCTTTGTTCTGTTACTTTTTAGCATAAAAAAAGAGAACTGTAAATAATTTTCAAATTTTTTTGGACTAAGTGTAATGATGATGGCACTTTCATGTCTTCACTCTTTCCTCTGGTGTCTACTTTGTTTAAAAAAAAACCTGGGCTCAGATAATTAGTCTGCTAAAGAGAAGTGTGCAAGGTATGCACAGTGGGAAATCCTGTAAAAAGAGCAGTTGCTGACTTGAATAAACACATTATTTAAAATATCTAATTTTCTCCTCTGGTACACACACAACTTTTTAAGATGGAAAGTTATGTTATCTATAGTTCTATACAGTATTATGGGGATTATTTTCATGCAGTAGAACATGATGCTGTTTAAACTAAATAATACCTTAGAATTGCATTTTAGGAATTGGAATGAAGTGCAGCTCACTTGAAGCAATACTGTCAGAATTAAGCTTCATTTAGGGGACTGCATAAGATACTTTGAAGTTTGAGGTCTTTTAGGGCTTTTCCTTACAGTTGCCTAAAACATGTATAAATATGTACTGTTCTCAATTCTAGCTGGAATTGTTCTCTTTCTTTTGGAGCTTTAGTGAAAAGCACACAGAATTATGTTAAAAGTGTCCAGGGCTCCCATTTCTTTTTCTCCCCTGCTCCTTTTCCCTCTGGAGTAGCTTACCCTATTAAGTCTTGTGAGTGGCGTTAGTGCAACTGTTCCTGTTCTTGGTACTGAGCTGCAGAACAAGCTTTAAGCTGAAGACCTGCTCCTCTTAGGATATATTTCTGCAGCTGAGTTTTGAATACTGCCAATATCTTACAGGAAGGTATGCTGTCATGTGCTCTACTTCAAGTATTTTTAAACATGTGTTGAGCATAAGTTTGGAGTCGATGTCTCCTGAGGTCTTTGCAACCTCCATAATCCTGTGATCTGAGGAAAAAATTTTCACACTCCGTGAAATATTTGTGTTTTTCATAAAGACTTGAAAATCAGTAGAGTGCTGAATTTTTTTTCTTATCTAGTCAGAGAAACGATTTTTCAAACTTTATCACTGTTATTTATTTAACGAATCACATAAAACTAAGTATGTTTTGGCTGATTTTATTTTTAATCCATAAAGGAAGCTAGATGTGATTGAATAATTGAATAGTCAGTTTGGCTTTTTTTTTT
>VWZV01008024.1:0-48000 GCA_013397155.1 Irena cyanogastra | reverse complement strand
TTTTTGCTACATTGGCTTTAGCCTAGAGGTTTTAAACTTTGTATTTAGACATTTTACTAGTCTAATATGGGAGGCTCTGCACTCCAAGGGTTCATGTCCATCAAAATGCATCAAATAGATGTCAGAAGTAAAGCACGTTTTTCCCCAAGAATCCAGACATCTGTAAGGAATTTATGTAATTCAGATTACACTGAAATATGTATTAGTGTATCTGAAATGGGTCTTAGTATGTATTTCTTACATAAAATTTTTTCTCATTCTATATTGTATCATCTCTTCTTAGTGCTAAAGTGGAATATTATATATTTCATAAAGTCTATTTAGAGTATTTGGATTATTCTTAACTAATGTCCTGAAATATTTAACATCCATTACAAAACTCAAAGGCCTCAAAGTTTGTTTTGTTTTTCAACATGTAACATTTCAAATAGATAGCCTTACTGAATCAAACTTGATCTCATGAGAAATACTTCACTCAATCATCTTCAAAGTGACTTAAGCAAGAAATACAATGATCATAATTTAAATCATAGAATGATTTCAGTTGAATGAGATCTCCAGAGGTCTGTTGGTCCAGAGCCAAATTCAAATGGAACTTTTTGCTAAAGAAATGTGAGCCTTACATTTATTTTTGAATCTAAGCAGCAGACTATTCCATCAGTTCAAAATAATGACCAAAATGTAAAACAAATGACTGCTTATCAAATATGTATTGATTTACACAAGCTGGGAATGATGACTTGTAAATTTTATTTTTTTAATCTGTGGACAGCCTTTAACTCACTAGAAATCATGCAAGAAAACTACTTTTTACAGCTTGTGATAAAGACAGACTGACATTTAATTTACAAAGATAATGGGATCATGCCTTAATGTTGGAAATTTACAGAAAGTGCTGAATTTTTGAGGGCATAAATGTAGCAAGTCATTGAAAATTGTAGGTCATTGAAAATGACTGTGGCATGCAGGAAAATGTAGGGATACTAAATACCTATTTCTCAAGGAAAAGAGGAAGGAAATGAGAGAAACAAGATTTGAATGTAAAAGATATGTATGAGCCAAGCATAGCCAGCAATTTTAAATTTTAATTGATGAGGCTCTATTTTTAGACTGTAAAACAAGAGTTGACTTTCAACTATAGCAGTAGTCTTAATTTTGGTGATTTTGACATGTTGCTTTTATTATTGCACTTCATGAACAGTTACTTTGTGTTCTTTTTTAATTTATAAATGGAAATTAAAATTTATAATATAGCTTCTTTTTTAATGTGTATAAAAATGTTATATGTCTGAGAGTAATTTTAACGGAAAGAAAAGATGAGTATTGCCCCTGGAAATCAAAGGAATGCTCATATTACATTTGTAAGTCAAACCGATATCCTAATGTACCTTTAGAATGGGTTCCTGTGGCTTTGGAAAAATGAATAGATTTAAAGGAAGAAATCCAGGTAGGAAAGAAGTTCTATGGAATTCTGTCCTCCTGAGTTAATAGTCATCATCTCTTCTCCAAAGAAACAAAGAAAGCAACAAACCCAGAAAGTTTTCATACTTAAGAAAACCAATGTTTCAAAATGCTTGCTGCGAATAGAGTGTTCTCATCTCACAGGGAGAGTCTGCCCACCTCTGGATTCTTACTCAGCCTAGAGCTTTCAGTATTTAGCACATGGCTCTGTGTTTAGCTGAACTGAAACATTAGGTTATACAAGGAGCATTATTTGCATAGGTGCACTCATGGTTGGTTTAGGAAACAGGAAGTAAATATAGGAATATCCTATGGATTTGACATAGAGTAGTGGTGCTTTCCATAACACGCGTTTAAGTGGGTTATACTAAATAAATGAGAAACAGCTCTTTAGGGTTCACAATGGATTTAAAGCCTGAGAGTACAACCATAGACTCTCAAGACAACAGTCTATGGTCTCTGCAAATACTTTGATGTGATTTGATAAATATTTGTTTTCTGGTAAGATCCACAGCAGCCTCGGAGGTGACAGAAAACACCTTGTCTTAGAGGCTTACAGAACATGGCCCTGAGTTTGTCTTTTGGATTCATAAAAACAATGGAAGTGCCTGCACAGGTGGCCAGCTGAGGGAGAGGACCATGCTCTGGAAAAAAAATTATTATTAAGGGGGATTTCTGTACAAGGAATCTTACATTATACTCATTCTGAGTTGACTGTAAAGTTGTTTGCCAGAGCTGTGTGTGCTGTTGAACACCACTTTAGCCGTACTTTTTGCTGGTAATGTTGTGCTGTCCTTATCAAAAAAGTGTTACTATGGGCTGCTCAACTTGCTGCTTGTTAGTTGCTGCATTTGTGCTTCTTTTGCTGACTTAAAACCCATTCCCAATCCTGAGGAAGTGCCCAGTATGGCACCAGATTTGTCAGCTCTTTCCTTGGAATCTGCCTTCCATGAGTACAAACATAGCCCCAACAATGTAATCTAATTCCTGGCTTCTCAAGTTTTGTGAATGACTGGCTTTGCTCCTCTGGTGGTGCATTTTCCCCTACCCCCAGCTGCACCACGATTCAGCTGAAAATAAAAATGGGATTTAATGTTTGGTGAGTGTTGTACAGTTCTTCAGATGAAGATGATGGAGCTTTTCTTAAGGTAATGCAGTTGTTCTCAAGGGCCTTATTTATTGAGAAGCAGGAATGATCATCATTATCAGTTTGTACAGGGTCTCAATATCTGTATATGGTAATGAGCAGAGAGATTATTCCTTGGTTGTCTGCAGGTATTCTTTTTCTTGTGCTGAAATTTCTATTTTCTTTTTAAAATTTGGTCTAATATTTATGTGCAGGAACAAGTGTTACTGAAGCTGGCAGTGTTCTGTTTAAGTTGTGAAAATACCAGAGTTTTCTTCTTGAATAAAATAACAAACTGGTATAGTATGTTCTGGGATTATAATGCTGTAGTTAAATTACACTGCCAAATAGGTGGTTTGTTTAAAAAGAACCCTCTTGTGATAAAGATTCGTGTTATTGCTCTGCAATAGCTTTACTAGTATCTTTTTAGTCTCTGAAGCTTATGAGGCTTTGCTTTTGTTAGGGTGAATGTTTACATATTGGTGTGTCTGTTGGTAAAACTAAAATGCTTTTCACCTTTCCAGTTCTTGCTGCTTTAACAGGGACTTCATAAACTTACAGCATGCTATATTTGATTTTATTCTTATAGTTTAGGTGAATCTGTAGATACGTTTCATCCCACAGGAATGGGAAAGCTGTTATCTTGAACTTGGAAGAATTCTCACTGAGCTTTTCTCAGTGAGACTTTGCAGAAACTGGGACATATTTAAATTTGGGGTTTGTGAGTTTGAATAAAGTCAATCTTCTTTTCGAGCTCTAGTTTAAATTATTTTATGAGTTTGCCAAATCCTGGTTAATTATAGCAGTTCATAAATTATTTTGCTAGCAACTTCTTATTGCTCTAGATGAAAAACGTGTTAAAATTTTATACAGACATTTACCTATTCATGCTTATTATTGTAATGTGTATGTTATGCATTCCCAATATGGGCAAAAGTCAAGGCTGTGTTGATATTTTTGAATTTCAGAGTAACACTGGGTTTGTTTCCTGTTTACTGCAAAGTTCTGAGGGAGTTTGCAGGAAAAAAAAGAAAGGAAAAACACAGATGCTCCTGAAAATAGGGAGTGCTGTAGTTAAACACCTCTCAGCAGGACAGCATTTTGCTTTTGGTGTCTGGGAGAACAGGGGCAGGAAGGAGATCCCTGGGGAAGTGGATGAGAAGTTGTCTGAGGCTGGATCTGCCAGTTTTGCAAAACACCATCTTTAAAGAAATCTAACAGAACTCAAAGGAGTTGTGGTTAATGCTGGTCCTTGACACCATTGTCCACAAAACCATTTGTATTTTAATCTTTTTTTAATTTACTGGTATAAAATACAGCTGTATCAGGCAGAGCAAGTGAATTTTATAGTGTGAGTGCTGAATAAAGAGTTAAACATGGTATTTTCACATAGCAGAAAAGCTTTGAAAATGCTGACACCAAATGACAAAAAGGAACATGTAAAGATTGTGCTATTTCACATTTAAGGCATTAAAAATATTCCAAAATATGAGTTTCTCTCGTAAGTATTCTTGATACAATGATTTATCCAATGTCCCATAACTTTCATTGATACAATAAGCAGAGATTGCTACATGGTGCATTTTTGTAGATAAACATCTGGTTGGACAGAATACTCAAAATATTTTGAAATATAGAGAGGAAAAGTCATAGAAGCATGCTGTTTAGGGAAGTCATGTCCAGTGTTGTTGAGAGCTATGCATTTTTCAACAATTTAATTATGCCTTACTTTGGAGAGAACTGTGTGGAAAAGGAATACCTAAGAAATATTGAAAATATTAATTCATAGATTTGCCTGATTTTGGCAGATAGACAAGCATCGAAAACCTTGGCGGCATCTGCTGTGGAATGAGAAATATCAGGTAAACATATTCTTTTATATACCTTTTCCTTGTTGTTGTGGGAATTGAGCTGCAGTAAGAGGGACTGCAATAGCTAGTCATGCTTGAACTTTACAAAATGTATATATGTTACATAAGGACCTTTATTTATTAACTAATATTATGAATATAATTGTCGACTTCAGTCAAACAGTAGGTAACTATTCATTCAGGAAATACATTCATTCATCAGTTGTATCTAAGCTCAAGCAAAATGGGAGGACAAGAGTGATTTCCTGCTTTTCATGAATAAGCAGCTCTGTTCTGATTGCAAATCTGTTTGTCATAGCAAAAGGCATAAGAATAGCTCATCTTAACAAACAATTTAGGCAGTTGTAAGTGCTTTAGGAATACTGGGTCATATCTGTGAGATGGTTGGAAAGGAAAAGCAGTGAAAAAAGTGATTTTTCTGTCTTATTGTTATTTTAGAGTAATATTTTATTACTGTATTTATGATTATAATAAAAGTAAATACAAATAATATTTGATTAGTATTGTTAGAAGATTGCAAACTTGAAAGTTTAGGAGATTCAAGTTGGGATGTACTTGCATTTCATTTCTCCTCCTGCTTCCACACCCCCTGTGTATTTTCCCCTCCTCTCTATTGCTTTGCTATTATGCCCTGATATTCATCAGGCTTTGATCAGTTTGCTCCTCTTTTCAAACCCTGTTCAGAGATAAACCTCTTGTGCAGATTTCCCATGGACTATACTGGTATCCATTAGCCTTGCTGTCCCTGATAAAGGCCACATACTTTAATATGAACAAATCCAGTGTTTGAGCCCCAGAGATAAAAGAATCTGAGTAGAGTGGAAGTAGTTGCAAATTTGTGGGTTTTTCATGAATTATGGTCTTTAAATTTCTATTAGTTTTGGGGCTGCTGATACAGGTGAGCAATTAGCAAGCTGGTAGCTGATAAAGGAGTGAAGGATTGGCCAATTCTTCCTTGGCAAAAATGGAAAAAAAAATCATGATATCATGATTTCTGTAAGTCTTTTACCTCTGTGATTCCTGCTATAAATATTTTAGCTTTCCATATGCAGAAAATAGTGCTGGCTATTGTTTCAGAACTAAAGCAATATATTTAGTGTGTTCAGGAAATAATTATTTCCTTAGACAGCCATTCATGTCAGGCTGTGATATCCAGCTGTCAATATACATAAGCTTTTAAGGCTGGCTATAGCACTTCCTTTTTCTCCATAGAGTTTAGGTGGAAACAATTAGAGCAAATCAGATTATCTGCAGAATATATTCTTGAAAATTCAGTCTTTTAAAATTCCTCAGAGGGTGTGATGGAAGTACTTTTGCATTCAATCATGTCATATATGTGTTCACTCATGCTTTAAGTCAGCTGGAAGATATAGCAATTACTTATGGGTTAATGCTTTTGAAAAACCTCAGGCTGAAATAATAACAGTTGGGAAGAAATTTCACTTTGTCAAGTAAAAAATGTCATCCAATATTGTTTGTTATTAAAATCAGTGCATAATTCAATCTTTTAGTTCTTTTTATGAAAAGAAGAAGAAAAAAAATCTTTTAGACCTAATTTGTTTCCAGGATCCACATCTGTGCACTCGAAGTACATTCTTTGTCATAATAGCAGCTGATGAGACAACTGATGTTTACTCTAAACAGGGCTGGAAATTTAAAAAAATTGACATGATTTTTCCCCTTACCCTAAATTTCACACACTCAAGAGTGCTGTTAAGTACTACTTTGCCTAAAGCAATAGCTACTCGACATTAGGAAAATGTGAAAGTTTTATTTATAATCAAAAGCTAAGAGCGTGGTTTTGAGATGTGTGAAGAATGGCTCAAGCACTTGAAATTTAATGAAGGGCTTGCTACAGATTGAAAAGCATATCTTTGCTCACATCTTCAGCCTTTCTGGCACACCTTTGTTCTCCACCCCCTCTTTTGCTTCCATGCTGGTGTAGATTTTCATTAATATCTACTTTTCAAATATAGTTTGCTGACTCATAGGAAAAGCCACGTGGTTTTGGGTGTTAAGTGCTCAGCAGCCACCTCACTCAAAAGTTCACTCCATGGGTTTCCCCCTCTTCTGCCTTTAGAGGCATATAGCTGGGGTCAAAATTATGGAAAATATATTTTTGTAATGATGCCCTGCCCTTCCACATAATAGGTAGCTGGCAGTATAAAACAGTGATGTATGCAAGCACAGCATCAATTCTGCTTTATGTTTTGAGTGGTTTTGGGGGCCTGTTCTCCAATATTGACTTCTCAACAACAGTTCTTCAACTATCCATTATGTTTTGTTAATCCTCTTTAAGCATTTGTACCCATTTTGGTTGTACAGTAAATGGAGAGGACTGAGGATTGTTTATTTTTCCCTGGAATTGTTATAATCATGGAAGCAGGTACTTTTTGCTTCCTGAGAAATCAGAAAGCAAACAATTATAGTAACTTGCTGTTATTCCCAGTGAGAAATGAATCTGCTGTCTCTTTGACTCTATCCATATTTTAAACAATTTACTCTATAGTAAATGAAAGAATGTTGCTGCAGGTGTTTCCATCATTGATTGCTGAACATCTTCAGAACAATTAATGTTGCTCTGTGTTATGCTGAATATCAGTTTCTTGGAGGATTGGCCTTTTGCTTAATCTTCTGTGGTTTGCTTTGGTGCTCTCTATTGTGTGGGGAATTTTTTACATCTGCTGAGCCTTTGCTGGGGCTGCCCTTTCATGTAGTCCTGGTGTGAATCTTGGCAGTTATGATGCCTTTGGCACAAAGGTAAATCCTATTCCTGTAAATGCTCATTCCATTGAGGACCATATCCTATTCAGATTAAAACCATTTTTCCCCCTTTATCCATTGTAACTGTAATTCTTAATTTATAAATTAGAAAGGTAAGACAAGCTGGTGATTATTAATATTTTCATTTTAATTTGTTGTTTATATATAGATCTAAACTCATCTTTTAATGAGCTATCAAAATAGAGCTTGAACTGATTCATGGAATGCATAACACACATTATGTAAAGTAATTTCTAAAAAAATACCCTGGAAAAAATGCATGGCTACATACTAAAATGAAACGTAGCAGCTGTCACAAAGAAAGATTTTCACCCTAATCTCCACCCCCATAACTGAGGTTAGAATTTGACTATTCAGTCACTGGAAGAGAATCTGAACAGAAATATAGTGACAGCTTAATTTTTAAAAGCTGCCGTGTTTTTCCAGGTAGCACAATTGGATAATATTTTAGCTAGGGAACTTTAGGAAGCTTAAACCTGACAGATATGCAAATGCAGTAAATCAACAAAAAGCTTTCTACTCATGTATCTTATGTCTAAGTGGGTTGCCTTTAGTTTTATTTGGAAAATATGGATTTTTTTTTCTCTTTTTCTTTATTCCTTTGTTATACTATTTAATCTTACATTGTAGCCTCTATAGCATATTAGCTTCAGTAAAATGAGAGTAAAACAGATTCTGTTTTCAGTAACTTCAGCTGGTATTTCTTTTAGTGTAACTCACCAGGAGGTTTGTGTTTTTTTCACAAGGTTACATGAAAAGGTTGGGCAACTCAGCATTGAAATAGTGAATCTTAATCAAAACATTTCCAATTCTTTTCTTAACAGAGTAAAAAAAAACAGACTGTATGAAAAATCCCACAGTTACTTATCAACAGCATAGAACAATTTTTAAGAGTCAATATTGTAAAGAATTTCAATATTGATGTAATTTTTCTTTTCCTAGCACTTGCAGTCAACTTCATTGTAAAACACACCTAATTTTGCTTTAAGAAACCAGAAAAATTCTGGTGAATGCTGTGGAAGGACTCTTGAAAAAACAAGGGGACAAGTAAAATTTTAGTCATTTAAGTCTTATGTAATTAGAAATAATTGACGTTTCCACAGCATCCAGGTTGAAGAACAGCTGTCAATTTTTTTTTGTGAAGGAGGCAGCTTAGTAAACACACATCATGTTCACAGAATGTTCACCATTCTTTCAAACAAGTACTAACTGATCTAATTAAAAAAGAAAACAAAACAGCAAGAATATTGTTAACAGTTTGCAGATCTGAAAAGGTAGAATTCTTTCCTCTCTGTTCTCATATTTCTCATATTTTCTGTTTGTTTAGTTATGCTAGTTGAAGTGCACCTCATCTTTCCTGTTCTTTATATCCCCAACAGGAAAGAAGATTCACATGTGTTTGTGTTATGTCTTCATTTAATAAAGATAAAATTAATGGAGACCTGAATTCTATGAGAATTCCTTGGCTTGTCTTGCTTCCTGACTTTTCCCTCTTTCTGCTTTCTACTATTTTCTGTGACCAAATCTGTTTCAGCTACAGCAGAGAGATGCCCAGAGTGGTAACACAGCTGATGTTTCTCTCTTGTTGTTTCACGTTATAACTTTGCCATGACTCTTGCTTTGCTGATGTGGTTATGCTAATCCCTGTGGTACCTAAAAAGGAGTGGGGAAAATGTCATTCCCTTTTGCTTGCCCAGGGATGTCTGCATGATAATTTGATTGAAAATATATACTCTTTGCATCCTTGAAGAAAGAAGTATGGTGAAGCTGTTTGTGCAAGTTCATTTGTGATTCCTTGATTAGAAGTACTTATTTAATAACAGACTGACAGAGGCTCCCAAGCCACAGCATTTGGTGAGAAAGATAATGTGCTAAGAATCAGGACACAATTATTCTGCATGCCAGCTTGCTGGGGACTATTAATGCACCATTCTCTGCAGTTTCCTCTCTGAGTGACAATTTACAGCACAAAAATCAGTATTTGTTCAAGCAGAAATTCTGAGTGTGTATATGCACATATATACGTACACATCTAGAGCTGGACCCTTTGAAGAGAGAGATCAGCTTTATTTAGTTACCACAGAACAACATAGTGGAAGTTTTCTGAATGGAGGCTCCCTATTTTTTCTACAGAATAATTAGGGCACTCTGTGCTTTATGGACTTTGCCTCTAAATAATTAAGATATTAATCATTATCTTTCATGCTTTCTCTTTCACTGCTGCCTCATCTTGCTAGCAGGTATTAGGCTACACATCCTTTAAGACTAGAGGTTTAGCAGTTACTGGTTTACAGCATAATGTGCACGTCGAAGGTAAGAACTCTAAAGGCTTTTGTAAGTATGAGAAAAAATTATTTTATTTTTTCTATTATCAGCTGTGTGTAAAGGATCTGTGAAATGTGGTTTGCTGCATTCTTCCCCACAAGGATAATATAAATGCAGGGTGTTTGCCTTCTCAGGCTCAGAGACGTGTTCCAAGCCTACTGGCTTTGCCGTGGCACACAAGCCGTGTCCCATGTGGAAAGCATTAATGTGGCACTGTGTGGTGCTCTGGAAGTCCAGTGCAAAGCCAGCCTCTATCACTGTGAGCACTGCTGTCTGCTCATGTGGCTAGATGGCATCTTGGCTCGTATCTCCTCAAGGGCATATCAGCAGAAACCATAAAGGAATGCTCACCAACATCTACTTCTGTAACAAATGCACTAGAGCAAAGGATAGCACTGCTGTGGTTTCATATTTTATAATGTGCTTTCATTTATTTATTTGAGAGGGGGATTTTGTGTTTGTGTGTGTGTGTGATTTCAAGATATTTCTTCATGAATAAATGATAAATCTGGAACTTGGAACTGCTGAACTTAACCAGTTGTTTACTTAGACGAAGCAGTATAACTCTTCTTTTAAACCTGACAGTCTTTGAAGTGTGCATAGATGTAAGCTTCCCCAATAGACCTGTTTTTATTGATCCACTATGTATATAAGGAACCAAGGACAATATGCTTAAATTAAAATGAAAGTGACATGGAGAACTTCCAGCAGCTCTTTCATTGCCACCTATTTTCAAATAATGTATTTCTGCTTCCCTTTTATTTCCTTGTCATGGTATGCCTTATGTTTAGCATTTGCATCTTACCCAGAACTTTATTGGCCAAGGTTTCCAAGAATTGCTTTTTCTATCTATATGTGAAAAGAGAGTTTCATCCAAAAGACCAGCATGTGGTCAAGCCATAACTGACTTTTCAAATGGAGCACGAGATTTTTTTTTTTCCCTCTGGTACTGAGGGTGGCAAACAGGAACTGTGTAAGGCTATTGTTTGAATGAAAGATGTTTTGGAAACCCCTTCCTGAGTTGGTGCACAGCTTTATTAACAGCAGGACTGTTGGGCTAATAGCAGGCTAATTCAGAAATGAAAATTCTATATTTTTTAGGGGGTAATTTTTTGGTTCTATTCATACCATGGTGCCACCCACTAGGTCATTCCATGCATATCAATTATATGGGAAGCATAGTAATAGTTTTCCATAATACGGAAGTCTTTGAAGCAAATGGCCAGCTGTGTTGATTGATTGGCAGAGGTTATTTGATTCACAATACTTTTGTTCCTGTTAAAGAACATTGAGTGACTTAGATTTATATCTAATGTTGATCAACCTGTTAACAGACCAGGTGGTTGGCAACATCACCTAATTGCTTTCAGCCTGATTCTGCTGGCTGGAAATGAGATGCATGGAAGACCAGAAAATAAATTTTTAAAATATATGAACACGGTATTAGAATAACAATTTATCTGTTGCAAAATTCTGTAAGAAGATGCCTACATTGCAATGCTGGCAAACAGATGCAATCAAAATAATCAAAAGTCATATTGTCAAATAATTTCATGCTAATATGGTGCCCTGTTGACCTTTCTAGTCACAGAGTGGGAAATGGCACAGTAAAGCATCCTTATGTGATATATGCCCCTTCAGGATACTTGTCTAAATGATGTTGAATAATTCATGGTTAGTTAATTAGTGTTCCATTCCAGTGAAACTTGTGCTGTGTCTGAATTTTAGTTTCTATATTTGTGCTCCCACAGTACATGCTGAAAAAAAAGACAATAGAAGTTTTCTCTTGCACCTAAATTATTTCCCTACTGCATTTTTCCCCATTTGCAAGAAACATTTCCATTATCTGCCCTATTTTTGTGCTTTTTTTTTTTGTATCTCCTACTGCATTTGTAACAAAAATTCTGCAGGTGAAATGCAGTGTAATGCCTCCTAGCACAGCAGGATTCAGAGTGGTGAGAGTAATAGCGAAGGCTATAAGTACTGCAGGAATACAGGGATGTAAGCACTAGCAATTGATGCTGTCACTCTGGACTATACAGGCACCTGAACAGGACACTCAGCTAAAGCAGATGGCAATAGCTGAACTTGTACACTCTTACAGTTCCCTAATTCTAAGCAGATTTTAGCATTTTGAGGTTTTTTTGCAGCACTCTGGCATCCCATTTAAAGTATTGCCATGTAAGCAGAGCTCAGCTGGACTCCCTGTTTCAAGGGCCAGAGATGAAGCTTAGCTTAGCTTCATCTCTGGCCCTTGAAAACATGAGTTTGGAAAACATGAGTTTTCCAAAAAAAGCACCATATTTATGGGTATGCACAGGAGGAAGTGAGCACTTGTACTTTTCATGCCTTGGTTCTTCGTTCCTGTTTCTCATGGATGTACCAAGGACTTTTGTGGCCTTTTTGTTCTTGTTAGGGTTTTATTGTTGGCTTCTTTCCCCCCTGGATCACTGCTTTCCTCCTTATGTTTAGAAATTGAGATTTTTCTCCTTCAAAATTTCAAAAAACAGCAATGATTTTTTTTTTTTTTAACTTCTACTCTCTTGCTCTGATGTTTTTTCTTCAGGAAATACATTTTTCAAAATTAAAAGCAGAAATGTAAGAACTAAAAATACTGGTTTAGTCTACAAAACAGCCAAATTTTGTCTGCACAGACATCCATTAGATTACATGATTACCCACATCTAGCAATGTGATAATAACTTGAGTAATATCTTCAGATAATAATCTTGAATCTTATAATCACTTAGGTGTTCTCACTGAATGGAAAGAGTAAAAAGCAAAGAAAATAAGCAGATTAGAATGACTTAAAAATAATACTTAAAGATATTTTATTTCTACACTTTCAAAATCTCAAAAAGTAACTGACAATTTTGAAATTAGCTATTGCTGATTTGGATATGCATGTAGTAGGAATTACACATGCTCACCACATTGCATTAGTATATAAAGAAGTGGAAGATCATTGCATAATGCTGGACAGAGTAATTTTGCTTGCCCAGGTTTGAGGTCCATGTGTTAATATTACCTCTTGAAATCCCATCCTTGTCATGTGTTCCAGATGGAGGTTGGCAAATCTTGGCTGACCCAACAGAGAGAAGATTATTTTGGTGACCCTCTGGCTGATTTGTTCCACTGGAAAAATAAAGAAGGCTGCTTGTCCTTACAGAAAGGCAATCCATAATTTCGCTACCACTTTAGGTTAACAACTAAAGTCAGGGTCTTGCACCCTGAGTCTGGGAAGCGATCATGTAGTCATACACAGATGGTGTACAAAATCACTGGGCTGTGGTGTCTGTGAGTGCTTCTCCACCTAGGTAAAGTCAAGTGGTCTGTCATAAAATACTAAAGGGTGAAGGCTACCCAGGGTCTGAATGGAAGAGATCCTGCTTCCTCCTCTGGTCACCTCACGTGGGATACGGGGCTGAAGTCAGTGACTGACATTTTGACTGATCAATTGCTTCTGCATTCTCTGTCTGTTGTGGTGTGATGTCAGGATTTGCCCCAGAATTCTGGGTTTCTCCCCTGAAGATTCCTTCCTCAGGTGTGTGTCAATCACCTCTCATTTCCCTACCCTGACTCCTGCTCAGAACTGCCTGTCAAACTAGGAGCGTTGAGTGGTTGGGCAGATTCAAAAGATGCCCTACACCCTGGGGGACATTGGACAATCCAGGTATCCTTTGTCCCTTGGAACCTCCTCTCCCCTACCTGGTTGGTGGTCTTTCTACCTCTCCCCTCTCCCCTGAGTTAAAAGGGCAGGCAAGCCACGCAGCCAGGGGTTCTGTTGACGCTATTACTGGATTCAGAAGCCTGTGTGCTAGAATAAAAGCTCTGGATTAAACCCTCCATCAGAACTGACTCCTTTCCTTCACCATCGCCTCAAAGCCTCTCCGTCAGAGGAACTTGATCCCACCACTACCCCCGGAGCTCTGGCATGTCTGGACTTGTGCCTGACTGCAGCAGCTAGCTAGCCAATAGTATCTGTGGGGTGAAACACCTCAGTTGCTGCTATCTGGTTCAGACACAAGGGCCAGGCAAGCCAAGGCACGTCCCTTCAGCAATATTGGTAATATTCCAATATCTGTCAGTGATGCCTTGCTCTGCTACTGACTTTAAACACAATTTTCTATGATAAATGATAAAACCCTGTAAGAAAAAGGCAGCTTTCAGAAGACTGTTTTTGCTCTTCTAGGTTACCAAATCCTATTATGCCCAGCTAGGAGGCAGTGTGTTATAGAGAGGAGCTGATCAGTCACGGACAGGGTGCAAAGTCTTGGCATACAAGACAATGACAGAAAAAAAGTCTCTCTTTAGAGGGGGTAGCGGAGCAAGGGGTTGAACTCTCATTAAACTATACTTAGTCTCGAACTAAGACTGGTTCTAGAAAAGAGCAGAAATGAGAAATGTCACCTGGATTTTATGTGTAAGATGTGCAGGATCTGCATTTCTTTTCTGGGCCTGCATGCTGTTCCCTGCATCTTGCCACAGCATGGGAAGAAGAATAGCATGTGAAGAGGAAGCTGCTCATAACTGATGGTTATTTTGGAAGTTCTTGTAAAGAACTTTTTTTTAGTGTTATTCCCTTTAGCAGGTGTGCATATTAGGAGAATGTGCTATCAGAAGAGCAGCTTTTGTTGATAGTCCTTATGTCTTTTTAGAGGATTGCATCATTGATCAAAAAGATAAGGTCACTATAGCAACACAGAAACATCTGTTTTCTTCACCATGCTTATTTTTAACACTATTGAATCTTATGAATGGTTCTTCGCATGTTGAGGAAGATTTTTCTGAATGTCCTTTCTTGTTGCATAAAAGATACACGTAGAATTTGACATAAACCTTCAGTGACTTAGAATAATTTTCTTTAAGGGTATTTAAGGAACACAAGATATTTCTAATGTGTGAAATTTTCCACCAATTTTTGTGAAAATTCAATCTTTGAATTTTGCATAAGGAATCAGTGGCAGCCAAACTCCTGAAATGGGGAAGAGATAGTTGTGGATTTCAGTGCAAGAAACACCCAGACTTTAGGGGTTTTGAGTCCCTGAGCACATGTTATTGCACTCTTATATAGACAGTCATAATTTTTACGAGTGTCAGCAACTGAAGTTTGTAAGAATGGCTTGATTGCTATACCTTGGGAATTATAGTTGCATACTTGGATTCCTAAATGGTGTTTTAGAAGGTAAATCAATCTTTAATGTCTTTTCCGACTGCTTTATCTAAAATATAGACACATCCTATGAGAAAAATTGTCTTTTTTGGGCTGTATAAATTAATGCTGTTGGTGAAAAACAAATATAGTATCAACATGCAATAAATGTGAGATTGATCACTATTTATGTGCCCCCACTAAAATCAATGCTATCAGTAAAAGTAGGGATATAATCTTTAAAAAGGTAAACATTTTCTATCTCTGTCACTTAATGAAATCAAGTTGTACTCTCTCACTTTGCCTCTCCTCCTTGCCTTTCTTTCCTGTCCTTCCAAATTTTCACAATAGTAAACTTAATTTCACTAGTAACCTAACGTAATTTTAATCCAGTGGAATTTTGTAAGCTAAATTTGGCAGAATAGGGACACATTCAGAGGGAAAAAATAAGAAGACATACACCATTCTTTATTTTTTCCCCTCTAAAAACATTGCTATTTTAAATCAAAGTAGATGATTCTTTGTATGTTCATATGTCCCAAATATGAGTTCTTGTCAAGATCATCTTTCTCTAAAGAAAATCAACTGCAGATCTCAGACCCTCATGCCAGTTGCATACAAAGTAGGATCTAGTGCAATCTCTGAAATTCTCCTGCTTTCTGCTGTACAATTATTATTTTTTAGAAAAACAAATAATTTCCTTTTGCAGAGCTGCTACCAGCTTGCCATGCTCTTCTGTTTTGAATCTAAAATGAACTTTTGTAGATTGGGCCTTTCGAGTTCCATAGAAGAATGCATCCAATATCCTAAGTCAAACACCTTTGAGTGTTACCAAGTTAAAATACCTTGCGCATAATACAATATTCATAAATTCTTATCAATTGACAGAACAGTAGACAAGCTAAGAATTGTATTCAAATAATTTACTTGAAAAAATTCTGGACATGGAGCTAGGAACACTGTTTGCATATGAGTGAGTGTCTTATGCCTCAGTCAGAGCTCTGAAACTGTGGTGAACAATTAGCTCAGTGCCATTCAGCAGCATTCCTGCACAAGAGGAGCCTTAAGGCCTTATCAGAATTGTCATAATTTCTCAGTCCACATTTTCCTTTGCCAGTCAACCCTTTTTCATTGCTACAAAAGTTTTGGAGAGCTAATATAAGATTTCTTTAGAACGAGGTTTTGCCAGAGAAGACAAAATAATGAATATGTTAAGATAATCTGATGTACCAGTTTAGGAAAGTAACTTTATTTATTGGTTTTGCCTTAATGACATTCTGAACAGAGGCCTAAATTGCAAATCCTTTGACCTCTCTATAGGGAGAAATATTGAATTTCAAGTTATTAAAAAAAGCTTATGAACAATAGTTTGCAGGTGTGCTTGTTTTGGCTGGGATAGAATTAATTTTGTTCACAGTAGCTGATATGAGCTCTGTCTTGGACTCATGCTGAGTAGAGGATTGATAAGAGGTATTTTATTACTGCCTTTTCTGCTTCTCATGCCTCCACCAGCAAGCAGGAGGCAGGTGCATAAGCTGTTGGGAGGTGACACAGCTGGGAGAGATGACCTCAACTGACCAAAGGGGTGTTCCACACCTTATGGAATCATTTCTCAACATTAATAGAGACAGGGAAAGCTGGCTGTGGGCCACGGGTCAGGAACTGTCTGGGCATCTTTCAAATGCTGATGAACAATTGTTTTTCTTTCTTTTTTTTAAACCTAATTATTGAACTCCTCAACCCATGAGGCTTCTGAGTCTTGCCCTTTTAATTCTCTTTCCCCTTTCCTTGGGGGGAGTGAGAGGCTCTGTGCTATGCATAAGTTGCCAGCTGAGGTTAAATCAGACATCAGAAAAAAAAAAGAAACTTTTTAATAAAGATTTAGTGATTATATCTGAGTTACAGACCGTTTATTGGCTTAAGCAATCAATATTTTGCTCACAATAGCACGTTTCTTCTCTCAGATTGGAGTATTAAATCTTCTTCCACTTTATTCACTATCACTTTTGTGTTTACTAGAGCACTTCACATAAAAAATATTAAACACAATGCTACCAATGAATAGAAGCATTTTGCTTTTACAGTGAGTAAATATACCTATACAAAGAAATACACAGCTTATCCTAACTACATAAAATGAACCTAACTTGATAATTTGCCTTTTTCCACTACAGTAGTTGTGAATGACATTTTTTCATTTTAATTAGTAGTGGAAAACATGTTAAAAGCTCAACATTCCCTGCCAAAGACAGCTGACCATTTTTGAGATTCACTTTTCTTTGGCTTTCACACTGTCTTAGGATAGCTCAATATTTTTTAAGCTGTTTTAAGAGCATCTTTAGGCCCGATGGTCACTGTGGTAATGCTTTCAGATGACAGAAATTGAAATATCACCTGGCATTGTGCCAGATGATACAGAGCCATTCATATCTCTGACATGGGTTCCAATATGAAATTGGCATTCTTTGAGGGTTTTGTCTCAGTGTTTCCACCTGAAACTGCTCAATTTGTGTGAACCCACAATGTGATCATGTCTTCCACATCTGTGTGATCCTGCTAATTATTACTAAAAATGGTTTTGGAGGATGTCTTTGCCCATTGATTAATTAACAAACAGCACTTCTAGTCTCCTAATTATGTTTTAAGAATTACCTTTGAAGGGTTACTGCTGGGTATGTGATCATAACCTTCACCTGTAATGCGATAAAACTTGTGTTCCTATGTGGAACCCTAAGATTTGCCTTCCCTGATCTTGACCAGAATGTTATTTCTGAAGACAAAAAACCCCTCTTTCTATTGTGGAGTTTCATTGAATCAATTATGTTTTGGCAAATATGTTTCCTAGTTGGTCAGGAAATAGTATCAAAAAATATCTGACAGACCCTGGTCTCAAGGTAGATAAAATTTAGTTTATTTTCCTGTGTTGATATTAATATTTTTTGAATATAATTTATTTATTTGTAACTTTTCAATATCTTTTCTCTTAACTCTGATTTGAAATGAGGAAAAAAATAAAAAACTCTTAATATACTGAGAAGACTGAGAAGCAGTTTTACATGGGAATTAGTTTTCTTGATGAGTTTGTGTATCTAACTACAGCTTTGTGGGTAAAAAAAAAAAAAATCTGTATCTAATTATATAGTATGTGTATGTTCCATTTAATTACTAGTGAGAATAACTTAATTTATAAGCAAATGAGGAACATGGTATTTTTGTCGGGCTATACCAGTATATCATATTGATATGTTAATGTGACATATTGTGGTGAATTTTACTGAAGCATTATCATTTTCTCTGTGTAACTAGCAGTGCAAAGAAGTGGAAGAGAAATAATAATTAATGTTCTGTCTTCTGGCAATTTTTTTTTCTTTGCTTTTGTAAAGAGCATAAACAGCAACATAGAAACTTCACAAGTAGAAGAAACACTAGTATTAAGTCAATGTATATTATTTTTATGGCTCATTTCTTTTGTTGAAACAAACCATTCCAGACCAGGCTTGTCCCAGACCTCACTTTTCTTGTGCTTTCTCTAGCTGCCATCATTATTTTCTATTAACACACAGTATCTGCTTTGTAGTTTCTGGAGAAATGTGGAGTGGTCTTTAAGGAAGACAGGAAGCTTTAAAAAAAGAGAGAATTCAAGGGATTGGGTTTTTGTGAAGGCTCTGAGAGCAAGGAGCACAACATATTGCCAGATTATCCCCTGCTAATTAACAGGGAAAGTAGAAGAAATCTTGCAGGAAAGGTGACCTGTTGTCACCGTGTCTCTTGGCTGAATTGTTTACTCATGTGAGAAGCGGGCAGGGCTATCAGTCTGTACTCAAGTTCTGCATTCTTCAGAAAACCACCTTTGACTGCACGAAAGTCAACACCTACTGTTGTTGTTTTGTTGTTTGGTTTTCCTTTTTTTTTCATCAGTGACCCCAGCTTTGAAGGAAGCTCAGAAGTCTTGCAGGTATATCAAATGCAAACATCAAAACTCTTAATAATTAGCTCCTGTTTCCAGAAGGAGAGCTGGCCCTTAAATAGGACTAAAAGCAAATTTTTACTCAAAGAAGTTCAGGGTTCTTCTCAAAGGCTTTTTAGTGGATGGGACAAAGGACAAATCTGTTTAGAGACCCTACTTCAATGTAATGTATTAGTAGATAACTCTGAAACATTTGACTAAGTGCTGATTTGTTTTGGTAAAAATGGAAAAAAATAACTACTAGAATAGATTAGAATCTAAGACTAAAAAAAGGCTTTAAATGTGTGCCATAAAAAATATTTGAAGGGCAGTGTCACTCCTGTTTCTGTATTAGGCCTTGATTAATTCTAGAAAATATACTTTTTTATGGTTTCAGAAAATTTAGAAATTAATTGCATGATTTCGAGAGAGAACTTGTGTGCTTAAGAAAATTATGGTGGCATTAAAGAATGAGGCCAAGCTGAGCTTGTAATCACTCACATGTGTTTTGCTTTCGAACACAAACCATAGAGTGCAGGACTTCCTTCTCTTCAGTAATTGTTCTCACTGGTCAGCAGCACTAACTGGAGGCCAGCACAGTGAGCATATAGGAACTGCTTCAAAAATGTGAGTGTTTGCAAAATAATTTGGGAAGATTTAATGGAAACTGCACTAGAACGAGTGAAAAATGGTGACTTTACTGGAACTGTTTGTTTTAGGTGTTTGGTGTTAATTGGTAGTGTTTTGGAGGTACTCCTAAAATATTTCTTCTGGGGTATTTTGACAGGCACTACAGGAGATTTGTGTTACATAATCTGAAATTTTTTTGTTATAATTTTGAGTGCCTTGCTAAGATAATGAGATCGTAATTATGTGTAATTATTTTCTCATTTTTAATGTCTCTCAAGCAATTCATCATATTTTTACCAAAACTCTAATAAAAGAAATTAGCTTAGAACTGTGTAATTTAATTTTTGTTTCTGATACCCAACTGCTTATCTTGTTAAGCTTTATCAAGCACATTTAAAATCAACATGTTTACTTATAACAGTGATCATTAACAATCAATCTAAATAGTCCTAATTTCCCATTTTCTTGGAGGATCTTGATCTCAGCCTTCCATGGAGAGAGTTTGCATTTGGTGGCCTTTTCCCTCATGTAATGATTCCCTCAGTAAACTGACTGCCTGATTCCCCAAGGACACTTGAACAGAAAGCAAAACCCACAGAGGTTTGAAAAGGCTGAATTAGCACTTTAAGCAGTAGGTTCCCCCATTTCTGGTGCCATTTTTTTTTCTTGGGTAGGGTATCCCTTTCCATCCACCATTATCTGATTCCAGACAGTTATTTGCTGCTGCAGACTCCTGCAGAAGAGAGCTACCGTGGAGAGAGGTAAGGGTAGTGAAGATCTTTCCTCTGGCTTAGTGTTTTCCCCATGTAACATAACGTATCTTGAGGAAATTTTTAAAAATAATAAATTTGTCTGTGCTGCTTGATGAAAATGCTTCTAGCAATGCTTCATGCTGTTTCTCATGTTCTTAATGTTTCTGGGAAGATATGTTACTGAATATATGTGAGGGTGGGTGGAAGTATGCCTTCCACATAATGAATGGCATGTCTAAATATACACCTTTGGAACAGTATTTCTAAACTTGGGCCCATCTGTTTTTCTAACCAGTTATGCAATCAGATCAGGAAATACTGAGTAGGTTGAGGTGACAATGACAGAAGAAAATCATTACCTCAATCTTGTGTCTGGAAAAGCCTTCTCTAGCCTGAAAAGGAAAGTAGGAAAACTTCAAACAGAAATATAATCACAACACTTTAATCACATTCTTTGTGCAGTAAATTAAGTGCATCTACTATTGCAATAAACATCTCATTAGTATTCTTAGGTATAATGGTATTTGAAGCCCCAGCTGCATGTGAGGCTTTAGACTGATTAATGTTATGGTCAGAGGAAGGAAAAAAGTGCGTGGAGAGTGTTACACGCCCAAATTGAGTGAAATTCTGGGCTATATAAAGGAATTTATATAAAAGATATGAAGTTATTTATATAATTTATATATAAATTTATATTTTTTATATAATATATAAAGTTATTTCACTTGTCTGGGGACTGTATGACTAGAGTGGCTGCATGGCACAGTAAAGGCTATTCACTACTCACTCATCGCATGTATTTTGTTCTTAGTTAAATAGGAGTAATAAAGAAGGAAATTACCATGGAAAGATGAGATTTTTCATGATTAAAATAACCATATCTGATATAGACAAGGATATGGAAAAATAATAATATCTTGCTCATGTGATTTGTGCTAGCTCAGGTTGCTTAGAGGTTTCAGTAACAATCCAGACTTTAAAATGCATTTAGTTTGTCATATCAGGAAAATCTAAAGGCTTTTCTTGGTTTGAGGAGACTTGTATAAAAATAAAATATTCATTTTCAAGTCTAAAATAGAATTTAAGAACATGTTTCAATTTTCAGAATATTATTGGAACTTGCAGGATAGTTTTAAATTATTTAAAAGGCAGTGACATTTTAATGCATTTAAAAAAAATCTATGCATATTATGGGTATATTTTCCCCTATAGCATGTGCTGGGGTGAAAATATATATCAAAATGTATTGTAATTGTAGGCTGACTTCATTTTCTAATTTTGTTCCTTCTCAAGTGTCTCTTTAGCCTTTTTTTTGATGGTGTTTTGCAGTGTTGTGTGCTATAATTGAAGCCAGAGTGGTTTTTTTTTGGTCTGGTATTTTTGTGTCAGGTATTTTTGCAGCAAATTATCTTGTCAGATAATACTAAAAAATACAATGTTGAGATGACTGACAGTGTATTCTAGTTCAGACTGAATTTCAGAAATACGTGAACCAAGTTGTGAAGCTAAGTTAAGAGCAAAATAAGTACTTGAAACCCTTCATTTTGAAGGTCCACCTTGGAAAGCATTGTGCAGATCTGCCAGTGTCAGATGTCCTCTCGGGTGCGTTTCAGTGTTGTAATAGTGCCGTGCTAGGCCAGTGCTCCCACAGCTCAGTGCTTGTGTACCTATGTCTAAAATTGGGCACAAATCCTCTTTCTGATCCATTTGGAGCAGCAGGATTTCCTTAGTTTTGACTGAGACAGAAGACAGGTACTTTATAAACCCTTTGTGACAGTTTTTGCTTCTGTTTTGTTAAATGCAGAACAAACACTACAGGGCTGTGTGACTAGAGTTGTGTAACCAGACAACGGGAGAGTTAGACAGAGAATTGTATGAGATTTGGAAAATCACAATTTCACAATGTTCCTGCATCCAGAGGAGGGATTTGATTTCTTTTTATGATGTAAACTCTCTTTCTGCTCTGATGGTGTGGAATTATTATTATGGAATTTTTCCCACTATTTTCTCCATGAAGATTTCAAAAGTTTTTCAAGGATTAATTCACATCTATGTCAACTGTACAACTTGTGCTTTTGATTTGGATTTTTCCTGCTTTTGTAGGGAGGTATGGTACTGACAATGTTTTGTATTGACGGTGGGAGAAAAGCCAATGTCGGAGTTGTCTTTAAAAACAGCAAAAAATAAAAGCTCTTCTCCTAATTCTGTTCCTGTGTGATATAAAAGTCTGTGAAATGTGATGATTCAATATTCTGTATTGTTGAGATGGGCAATACAATGGAGTTGGGTGTTCAGTACTCTGACATTTATTGCATAAGTATCAGGATAGAATTCTCTCTGTTTGCTGGACTGTATACTGGTTTATTTGTTTGTTTTGCTGAATTTAAAGTTGAGAAAAGGAGAGTTGATATTTTTCTTTCTTCCCTGCCATTCTTGAGTATATCTGTACAGCATTTACAAATTATAGTACTTATTTGGCATAATGGTTTAAAAAGTATTACATGTTCTTTTGCCCTTCCAACTTGTGTGTCTGCACTATAGTGTGCATCTTTTGGTAGTGCAGGTGCCCTAGTAATTTCTGGTTGTTGTGATTTAACCTGGGAGGCAGCTAAACACCACACAGTCACTTCCTGCCTCTGCCTGGTCTGCTTCATGCCCCCAGTCCTGTACTGGGACAGGAGAGAGAAGCAGGGGGGAAAGGAGGAAAACGCATGGGTTGAGAACATTTTAATAGGTCAGAAATGGAAGGGGAAATAATGATGATGATGAGCAAGATAAAAGACTTAGAAGATAGAAAGCAAGTGATACACAATGAAATTGTTTTCCAGACAGCTCCTGAGCAGCCGCCCTGGGCCAGCTTCTCCCTTAGTGTGCCTGCTGAGCGTGATGCCACATTCTATAAAATATTCCTTTGATCAGTGAGGGTCAGTTGTCCCAGCTGTTCCCCTCCCAGCTTCTTGTGCACCCCCAGCCTCCTCACTGGTATGGTGGAGGAAGGAGCAGAAAGGCTTTGACTCTGTGTAAACACTGCATAGCAACAATTAAAACATTATTGTTAAATTAAATTAATTAGCAACAATTAAAACATCAACATTATTCTCATAATAAATCAAAAGTATAGCACTGTGCCAGCTACGGGGAAAAAAAGTAACTCTATCCCAGCTGAAACTAGGTCACTGATTATGGATTGCTAGGATTTTGCCAAAATTCCTTCTAGCAGAAGCAAAAAGTACTTTAAAAGTGCCTTTTAAAATGTTTTGAAGGATTACTTTAAAGTATATTCAAGTTTAGTAGTCCTTGCTTTAATCTCTTACATTTTGATTGGCATGTGTCACCTCCCAAAGGTGCTGTTCTGGGCAACTATTGCTCTCTCCTGACTATTTTGTGAGCCTCATCATGTGCTGAATTCTGCTTAAGGAGTGTAAGTTCTGGCGGGTTTCTCAGTTCTGTTAGGATGAGCAGACTCATGCTCCATTCTCATACTGTTTTTTCTGACATGTGCTCAGGAGAAAAGTTTGCTGGCCAGACTTCTTGTAGCATATAAGGCCTCTACTGCTTCAACAAGAAGCCTTGCTCCTGAATCTTACTAATGCTGTAGCTAGTTGAGTTTCTGAAGATATATTCCCTGTTCAATCAGGAAAGGAAAAGGCAGCTGATAATGCTTTTTACAGCTAATTCTCTGGGGAATTCCCAAAGGTTCCAGTTTTCCATGAAGCCTTAATAATGAAACCAACAAATCACAAAACTGTATTAAAAGTAATTGGCTTAAAAGCTTTAAACATGAGGACTTCAGAGTGTTTCATCTCTGATAGTTATGTTTTATTTTAATGTATACCTAGTTTTGTCATAGTTTAGTTATGGAGCTGTCTTGAGGTGAGACCAGACTATGCATGAACTTCCCACTCCAAAATCTCCATCCTCCTCAGGCTTGGAAGGAAATCTAGATGTAATAGGAGCCAGAGGAATCATTGGTTACCTTCTTCTGTGTGAACAGAGCCAAAGACTACCCTGTCTTAAGAATCTTTTCTGGTTTTTTTCCTCCATTATTCTTAACAAACACAACAATACCAAAACAAAAACCTCTCTCTGACTAAAGCTGAAATTTTTTTTATTTGGTTTTGGGGACTGTTTAAATTATCAGGAGAGGCCAACAGAGTTGCATGTCTTTGTAAAAAGCAGTTTTCCACAGAATTAGGTGTGAAATCATGCTGCTCTGAGCACAGCATGAATTGATAAAGATAGAAACTTCAAGCTGTTAATACAGAATTTCAGCCAGTGCTCAATGTAAAACATATTTCTGGGATTATCTGTGTTAAGTTAATAAGGAAGCCATCGGGTTTAAACACCTGACTCTATGTTGTGTCTGTCTCCATGGTGTTCTTTGCTTTTTTCTACCCTTTTTGTCTTCGGGCACACATGCACACATCCTCAATGTGTGAGAGGGAGGGAAGAAAAAGGGACAGCACTGGCAGTCCCTCCTTCACCTCTGAAGCTCTTGCACATCCTTTCATTTTGGCTGCTAAGGAGTGCCTGCATTTGCTTGAACTGTAACCTCCCTGGGGAGTGGGGAAGGGAGAAAGAAACCTGATGCTCTGCTGTATCTACTCCGACAGGCTGTGATGGCAGGCATGTTAAATATGAACCATATTGCATGTGGTAATTACAACAAGGCATGTAAAGAACAGAAAATTCAGTGTTAATGTGTAGGGAATGAGAATTTCAGTTACGAAGTTGTTTGCACTTCTCTGCACTGATGCTTCATACACCTCTCTGGAATATATTTAGCATTATTCTTATCCTAATTAGTTAGGGATAAAGAGTTAAATAGCCTATTTGTGGCTTTTTAATTTCATATCTGTAAATTCTATCTCACATTTACATGGTTCTTTTGAATTTTGGAGCCAACATCAAGAGTTCAGGGTACTTCCTGTTCCTACTTGATTCTCGTGAATCTACAGACAAAGCTTTGTTGTTTTCTCCTGCTGTTGCCCAGGCCTTGAAAAAAATGGGGTATTACATAATTCTATCCATATGTACAACAGAAAATAATAATTAAACAAAGCAAATGTTGCATTGTGAATTACAGAGAAAATTTGAATTCAACATCTCTTTCTAAATGTGTAGAATAGAGTGAAATATTCTTACTCATATGAGTGAAGGCAGGTAAGGTTTGGATTTTTTTCCTTGTTTTGTGTTTGGGATTTTTGGGGGTTTGTGGTTTTTTTGGTTGTTGTTTACTGACATAATGTGACAATATTTTCCTGGAAACTGAGTTACTAGCAGAGGAAGAAAGATTCAAGAAACACCATCTCTATCCTCTTTAGTGCTCTTGATGAACAAAATCTGTCCTTGGAAACCTGTATTTTTCACAGAGAGAAGTGTTTCATGGGTTTTGACTAAATTTCTGTATGGGAAGTTTGTTGGGTTTTGGGTGGTTTTGTTTGAGTTTTTATATGATCCAAGATGAAGTGTGAAGGGAAGCACTGTGTATGAACCCATGTTACTTGCCAATGAACATGTAAGAATCAATCTATGTTCCAGCATAGGATAATCTATTTTTTCTTTTAAATTTCAGTAATATATGAAGTCAGAGGTTTGAATAGGGGGATTGTTCTAATGTTTGTGAGCCATTTTTCTACCTTACTGAGTGTAATGCCTGTCTATACTCACACACTGTGTGGCATGATAGGCTGGAATGATATTGAGAAACTTTATCGCAGTTTCTTGTCCTTGTTTTTTTTCCTCTGGGAGTTGGAGTAAGAGAGACACATTCTTGACAGTCTTTTGTTTGTTTCAAAGTGGCCTATCAATGAGGCTATTTTGTCTTCCTTTCCAGAAGAGCAGAAGATGTTCTTTAGATCTAAAATTGGACCAGACATTTAAAATTTAAATCCATTAATATGATGTGTTCTAGCTCCTAAATACCTAATATACTTGCAGAAGTACAAAGTGTATAGGAATGTATATTGTAGGAATATATTTCCTCAGTTGCATAATGGGTGTGGGCTGCTCAAAGATTGGTAAATGGATTGTCATAATGATTACACATCGGGTGGAAACTGGATCAGTAGTGAGTTCTGAAGTGGCCTGTTATGTAACTTACACAAATTCTAGACTTCTGTTGGTATGAAATGCTATGCAGTTTTTTTGCAGCTACGGTGATTTAAATGTCACTTTTCACCACTGAGTACTCAGAAAACCTTTCCAGAAATGATGAGTGCATTGGTTCAAGAGAACTTTGAATGCAATGAAAAAATGAAGAGATTTTCAGATTAAAAAAAAATCCTTATTTAAAGAAGGCTTCAAACTGTCGATCTCAGAATATTTTTTTCCTGCTGGAAGCAGAATGTGTGGTTTTCAATAGCATGGAAGACAGAATTTGGATAGAAATATAGCCTCAAATTTATATGCAAATCTATTTTTTAAGGCAGTAGAATTTAATGCATAAGATTAAATTATGTCTGTAAGAAAATAATGACAACAGCACTAGAATGATGATGACTGGGTAGCAAAAACACCTACCACCTTGCTGCCATGAAAAGACTGTGATATTTTGTTGTTACTGGGTTTTTTTTGGGGGGGGGGAAGGGGTGGTTTCCTTTTTTTTCTCCCCTCCCCCGGGGTCTGCTCCTGTAACTCTTGATACAGAAGGCAACTGCCTAATGGCAGTGCAGGCCTATTACTTTATTATTAGGCATAGTTCACAGAAAACAGTAGAAATTCATGCACTATTCTCTTCTTCCTTCAAGTTATTGTTGCTCCCCAGCACACTTTTTTATTAAAAAGAATATTTTTCTAAACTTTTGTTTTCAGTGCAGACTCCTTTTTCCCCTGTTTTAACCAAATGCCAGCATGTAGCTAAAAACAAAACGCAATTCTAAGGAACTGCATTCATGCACTTCATAAAAAGGTTTAGTATTAAGTCTTTGAACAGCTTTAATTCCTGCCAGCACAGAGTATATTAGTTTCTTTATTAAAACCATCCTTTTTTCTTTCCCAGCAGCTACACTTGTGCTCTTAATAGTTGTAGAACAAATTCATTTCACCACAATTTGCAGGGTTTGTAGTGTTTTATCATTATTAGCACCTTTTATAACTGACTACTGTTAAAAAGGAGGAAAAAAAATCACCCTAATACCCAAATCCAACCAAACACAAAGCACACCCAAAATCTCCAAACAAAAATGTATATATAGATTAATAAACCAATCTATGGAGGAAATGGTTAGCTTCCTATTGCTTGAAAAGCATATTAAAAGACTAACAAATTTAGTGCTTTGATAAGTGGCTACTACTGGAGCCTTCCCAGGAGACTTTCAGGTTGATGTTGTTGCTATCCTTCTGAATTCTCTCAGCTACAAACAAATTTCAGTTCCACAAAATTCAGTGATTTGAACTTTCAAAGAAACAGATTTTTGTAGTTAACTAGACAAAATAATTCATCCTATTAACTATATAAGGAAGGAATATAAACTGTTTTACTTCCCAAAGAATTAACAAACACTGCATTAGCATATTTTGAATGACTAATTAGTATGTTATAATGAAATGGAATTATTATTGTGTAAGAGAGACTATTATTTTATTATTGTTTAGAAAGGGCTATTTAAGAGTCTCTGACTCCAAAAGCTAAAGGCAGTTTCCTATGTGTAACTAACTAAAACATGTGGGCCATGTACAATGTAGACTAAATCTATATTGGCTTTCTTACATGTGCTTGGATCTTGATGTACACAAGGGTAGTGGCTGGTCCTGGGTGGGTCTTGTTGTGGAGTCCAGTCTCACACAGATTTCTCAGGTCTGAGCATTCAGCAGGGTTGGGAACTGAGCCTCTGCCATCCCCTTCTGTAGTAGGAGCAATCAAAGAATATCTTAGGTTTTAAGAATTTTGTTGGAAAAATGGCAAATGTTTTTATTCCTGTGAACTATCGGATGTGAAATTTGAACTCTGAAACAAAACAGCAAAATTGCAGTGTGTTATAAAAAGCTAGCTGGGTTGGTCGAACACAGGAAACAAATTTATGTTTGCTGGACTTGAGTAGAGCATTACATAAGTATTCAAAATTTATAAACAGTAACTAGAGAGACAAAGTACTAAAACTAACTGCTCCTACAGTGATACAGGGCTGCATTAAATGACTTGCATTCTGGTAATTAAAGCTAATTGGTTGCAGAACTGCCATGAAACAAGGTAAAATCCAGTTGCTTGAAATGTAAAATGATAAAGCAGTACAGCAATAAGTAGTCATTCTCTGATGTAACAAGCAAACATGAAGGGCTGAGTCCATAAAGTTGCTTAGTTGGATGTTGTTCCTATCAGTAGATACTCGAAAAATTGCTTGTTCTCCCGAGATTCTTTAAGTCCCACAGACTTGCCTGAAGATGCAGATAACTCCCCAGGTTCTGCTGTGGCAGAGGCTGACTCTGAAATGCTCCCAGTGTTAGCAGAGGAAGAACATACAATCACACAGAGGCAATTATATGAAGGTGTTTTTATTGAGCGCCCGGGGCACGGGGCAGTCCCGAGCCCAAATCAGTGCCCCCCTTACAAAGGTGCTTATGACTTTTATAATATCTGCATTTAATGTATTCCTCCCCTTATTCCACCCATAACTACCAAACACTGAATCTACGCCTCCCCTAGTTACTAACTCCTGATTTTAGCTAGAACAATACTATTCTAACCCCTTGTCCCACTCAGTCTACCTAAACTATATACCTTAGATTTGTCACCCAGGTGAAGTCACACTCGAGTCGACTAATACAATGGTCATCCAGTTTCTGAGGCATTCCTGGCCAGCAGTCAATACCTTGTCCAACTGCCCCTTGCAACCCACCACCATTCCTTACTATTTGGAAAAACAATCATTATAATCTTTATACAATATAACATAAACTTCTATAAATATGTTTTCCTGATTCTTATTTGAACTATAACCATATAATGTTTATAATTTCATTAGAGCTATATTCCTACCTAACCTAACTCTACTTTCCCTGTGCCAAGCTAAGTCACACGTGGATTACTTAAAACAATGGAGCTAACATTCCTCTCTGTCCAGGCTTGATTGCCTCAGTGTTAAAGTTCTTTTAACCCTTACCATCACCAGCATGAGTAATGGTTCATATTCTACATGTGAAAGCTACAGGTTCTTGTAGCCTTCAGGAAAGCAGTTTCCGTAGGCAGATTTTTAGATGCAAACACAAGCTGTGTCTTGCAGAAGTATCAGCGCTCGCTTCCTGGAAGCTTCCTTTAAACAAATGTTCTTGGCTTGACTCAATCCAGGTTTAGAGTTCTCCTTCTGCTCAACTGAGTCTGATATGAGAATTATTGAGATATGGGTCTGTAGCAGCCTACTGAAAATATTGTAATTATACCCATGTTTCTTGACAAGTTGCAAAGATTAGTTTCCTTCATATTGGGAAAATGTGAAGGACTTTCCCTGTATTCATGATGAATATCCAAAATACTGTAAAGCTTTCTTCTATTTTTTTATTGGGTGTTGGTTTTTAATGTTTTGTTTCATCAAGCTTTTGAAAATTATCTGCTCAAAATCTAAAACACAAGCCAGAGCTTTGACTTTTTCTCTCTTCTTTTATCAGTTAGATCATGGTTTGGCAAATAACCCTTTTTCTGCACTGAAATAGAAATATTAACATGAGACTGTGAATACAAGAATCTTAGTCCAGGGCCCAAAGATAAGTTACATTTGTTTAAATGTTGCACAGCTTGATCCTTCTCCACTGAGAAAAAAATATTATCCATACTGGAAGCTTTGGATTCTGTTTCTGTGACAGAATTTGTGTTTCAGCTTTGACTTGCAGTGTAAATAGTGAAGATTAATTTTATGCAGCAATATAAAATGCCAGGCCATCTCAGAGCTTTTGCTGTAAATTAAAGATTTGTGGTGAATGGTTGTCAAATTTGAGGGAACAGAAGTTTCAATGTTGTAAAAATCTTGCCACAGCACATGAACAGCAACTGCTGGGAGAAGGAACAGTTGTAATGGCATACAGAAAAATGTTACAGGGCCTATAGAAATCTTGCTCCAAAAAGACACTTATTTTACTTATTTTTCTGAACCCCTTATGTGCTTTTTTATGTGTAGCTGTCAGCCTTTCTCAGTGAGGATATGCTGTAAATGTTTGATTGTGACAAATACACCTACTTACTTCCTCCAAAGCTTCCAGATGGGCAGTCTGTAGTAACTATTGGTCATTGCTCCAAAACTGAATCACTGCTGCTTAGCTATCAGTGTCATGGATAATCAGTGCAGCAATAGCTCTAGGAGATTCTGATCTTGGTCATGGCCCTGTTGTTTAAATATCTTCTCTCCCCTGAGTAAGTTTCTGTTCAGAGTGAGCCCAAAATGGTACACAAGAAACTTGAAGATATCTCAGTTTTTAAGGGAATGTTTAATTTCTTGAGATGCACTGTTGATTATAGAGCTATGTTGCTAACAGATCAGTTTCATAAAAACAAGGTTATATTTTAAGATGCTTAGAAGTGACACATTTTTCTGGAAATTGCTGTGTGTCAGCTTCAATTACTTAAAGCATTTGGTTTCCATAATAAACACAGAAACACTGTATTTAGTAGAGGGTAAATCTGCAGATATTGAAATATGTCACTGATGCTGATTGAAATGCTTATCAGGATGAGGTGAATTTAAATATTTTCATTGCTCAGTGTAGTGCCTGGGGTTTTTTTTCCTGATTATGTATGCAAATACGAGTATGTTTCTATATATGTGTATGTGTGTGTGTATATATATATATAAAATCTTATATTTATTAAAATATGCTATCTCTACTGGGTATGCTTTGGCCTAGAACTTGATTCCTGTTGCCCTGAATTGCTCTGGGCATCTGAGGACAAGCCAATCCATGGTGGATACAGGCAGGCTTGGGGGGGAAGTTTTTTCCAGTCAGCAGGAAGAAGGCAAGAATGACAATGACAGGGAGGAGAGATTAAGATAAATTAAGATTCTGAGAAGTCAGAGGAACTTGGTCATTGAGATGATCCTCTTCTTACCTCATCTCACTTCAGAGAATAGGCTTATTTGGGAGGTATGTCACATTTTCCTCTCAGTGGGGAAAGGTTCCTGGCATCTCACTAGCTGCAGTTTGGCTAACAATGGTTATGAGCTCACAAATGTAGTGCCAGTTTTCAGTATCTGGAGGACTTCCTTGCATGTGAAAAACTGCAGCACTAATATATGTTCTTTTAATATATGATCTTTTTTCTGACCCTCTCACAGGGGTTTGAATTTTAATTTTACCCAAGATAAACACTGTTGCTGATCTTTTTAATTTTTGGTTGTGGAAAAGTTCTGTAGATTCTGAGTTTTTGAAAGCTTAGATTTAGCAAGACATTAGGAAAGGAATTTTGTATGGCACCACAATGAAGGGGAATATTTTAAAAGTTTGACAACAATACTTAATTCTCTTCCTGATGTTGCCCAGTTCTACTTTATCCAGCATTTGAAATTTAAGAATAAGAGAAGTGTGAGAGAGACCATTGTACATTCAGTCTTCTAATCTCACTTATTAAACTGTGTATCTGCAACTCAGTGCACATTAATTTATTCTTCGTGTAATTAGCATGATGTGGCTAAGGCTGGGTAACAGTTTTTTCTAATTTGCTTCCAGAAAGTATGTAGAATGATTGATAGATTTTTGTTTTATTAAGTTTTGTCAAGACAATATATTCTACTGTCTTGCTCCACCTAGATATAAACTGGGCTGAAGATCTTGTACTAAATTTAAAAGGATGTTTTGACAAAACCAATGGGAAAACTCAAACTGCGCAACTTCTTTGTGTTGGTCTAGAGCACAAATAAAACAAGGAAACAAAAATAGACTTATCTCATGCAAGTTGTCAAAAAAATAGTATCTTATAGCAACACAAAACAGTAAAATACTTGTCTTTGTTCATGCCCAGAACCTAATCAACTGGCATGAAGAAATGAGAATTTTTTGCAATAAAACCAGACAAAGTTCTTATTAATATAAATTCCTGATTAATCTATTGAATATTCTAGAGGAAGAAATGCATTCCATTTTTTATTTAAGCAAAATATTCATGATTTGATAACTTAAAAAATGGAAAGAAATATCTATTGAGAAATTTGTTTAATAAAGGGGGAAATTTGGCAACAACCTCACGAAGAAACAACAAATGCGGTATTCTATCTGGTCTGAGATTCTTTTTCTTGAGGTTCAGAAAGCACAATGTAAAATCCATTATTCACACATCTCAGCTCTGCAGTAGGCTCTAATACAAAAATACACCACATCAGAAATGTGACGAATTGAGACAGAAACATTAAACTGATAAAGCAGATCCACACCACAGGGCTGTACCTTGAAAGTTATACCAAAAACTACCAGAATTTATTTGGGATTTCTTTGCTTATTAACCCTGTTCTAAATCATACATGTACACTCAAAATTGTGCGTTTACTTTTTATAGTTCCAGCTGTATGTACAAAAGCACCACTCATTTTCTGTTTGCCTTTTTTTTTCTTCATTGGCTTTATATGCCAAACTTACAAAATGGGTGCACAGCACTATTCTAAGGAAGGCCTGTGAAAAGCTGTGGTGGGAACACAGCAGTATTTCCAGAACAGCATCTCAGATAGAAGGCTGCAAACACTTTTTGAGATATTTTGACAGGTTTATTTTTCCATCTATATAAACAGAAATCAAATCCTTTGTGTTCTTGTGCGGTTTAAAGGGGAAAATATAGCCATGAAAACCATCTTGAAAGCATTTAAAAGCTGCATAACATCATATTGAGAAAGCATAGGTTGGTTCCTGTCTTTTCCAACAAAAGAAGAATGTCTTTTTGCTGGGTTATAACTTCAGTGTGTCTCTTTCTTTGTAAAATGTTGGGGTGGTTTTGTGGCATGCGAGGTTTTAAAATTTTTTTTTTTCCTCCTTAGGATTAATTTTTCTGACAAAATTTTAAGTTTTAAGAAATCCACTTTTCTAACTAAAAATAACTCTGGCAAATCCTCCAACCAGCCTTTGCTAAGGAATAGCATTCCACCTGGTTTTAAGAGTCAATTTGATATTCAGTGCATGGTTTGGATTTTTTTGGTGCACTTGGCTGCAGAGCAATAAATATCAAAGCACCATAAATTAACACTTTTTATAGGTGGTATACTGACATTTTCTTAACAGTGTGAGGAATATTAAAATTTCTGTAAGTTTTTAAATTATTAGGTTGTGGCATTTGTGCTAATAATGTAAAAGTAGCAGAACATGTGGGAGTGTCATTATTGTGGGAGTGTCAGTAATTATTATCTGAAATGAGAGAGTATGATAGAAATGGCTTAAAGCTACATTGTTGACTTCCAGTGAATGACCGAACACAGAAATTGTTTGATGGAAGACCAGGATATATCTCTTTCTGAAGGCACTCTGGATGACTTAGCCCAGGAATCCTGAGTGGGTCTGACTTATAGCTTGAAGGTTTGAGTTACTTTAGTATTCAGAAGCTGTTTATGAAGAAATTAAAAAATAAGCTTTTGCAGATTTGCTGGTGAACTTGAAAGTGTTGGTCTTACAGTAAAGGTCAGAGTCACAGGAAGCTAAAATTGTTACAGTGAAATTATGGGACTTGATACTGATAGAGGGTGGGGAGAAGGAGGACAAAGAAATATTGGTGTATTGAGGGGGGTTTGTGTGGTTTTTCTACTTGTTTGGCTTTTTTTTCCTAATCAACGTGAACTATGAGTGTCTAAGACCTGTGAGGAAACATTGAGACTCTAAATATGGAGCATTATGGTAACATCTGTTACCACTGATCCCTAATCAAATAGTAATTTGTTCATTCTATTACTACAACCAGCTTTTGCATCATTACATTAATGATGTAATGAAAGAACACGGGGAAGCACAGACTTAAAAGTGGCTTTGGCATTCTCTGGCATCCAGCAGTGTCCTGGAAAACAGCTTCTTTCCAGCTGGGCAGGTTGGCAATAGGCAGAAAATATGTGTCTTTTATAAATGTGAGCCTGGTGGTTCTTGAGGATATGAAAGGTGACCTGGTATTTTGAAGAACTGACAGTAGGTTTTGGATGCATTACCTAAGACAAGCTAAGGGAATAGAAAGCACAGGAAAGATAGTTCTATGGAAAAAAAAAAAAAAAGGCAGATTTTGGACTCCTTCTAAATTCTGCAGTTACTGTGAACTGTATTATGAGAAGATTGTGGGGTCATGGTTGGTGTGGAGTTGCTGAGTGACATCTTTAGTGAGAAAGGATGCCAATAACTGCAGAAGCCCAGAGAGTTCTCACAATGTATTTTATTACTGTTTTGTTTCAAGTTCCAATTCTCTGTAGCATTTACTGGGAAAAAAAACCCAAAAAGTAACCAAACAAAAAATATAACCAAACAACCCAAAAATTACTTTATCTGAGCAATTCTTCAATGTTCATGTTACAATTAAAATTAAAACATTTTGGCTAGTATTTTATTTTTAGACCTGAAGGAGAGGGGAAAACAGCAAGTCCCTTTCTGGATTTTCTGACAGACTACTTCCATGTTCTACTTTTTATTTCTTTTACGAGTTCTTGGGAGGTTTATTTCTCAGAATGTCTTTTAATATGTCACTGAAAGAAATTAATACATAGACATTTATTAGAAAAAATGGAGGCAGTTTGTTCTCCATGACAAAATTTCAACACTCGCTGACAGCACTAAATACAAAGAAAGCAAACCATTTTGTATAAAAATATACAAATGATATAAACCACGACTTTGTTATTTTCAAAGCGAGACCAAATGTACAGGAATTTGTATCTGAAATTGTGCTAACTTGTGTGTGTAGTTTGTGTCCCAAAACACATTAAATGTCAGAGCTAGGCTGATCAATTTTTTATGTTCTGAAGTAGAGTGCATGAAGTTCCTACGAGGGAAATAAGAAGTATTTTATTTGGGAGAATGAGAATATCACATTGTGGAAAAAAAATATGCAGCCTGGCATGACAGATGGTGAGGACTACAAAGCAGCCATTGGTATTAAAATTGAATTTAAAATGTCCTGGTGGTTACAGGTTTATATCTATATGAATGGATGGTGGATATATAAATCGATTTCAGTAGCATTTGCCTGATGCAGATGCTCTCAATTGCTTGCAGGGAGCCATTGGAAATGGTCTGATTCTGGTTCTGGGAGAAATACAGGTAGATGTTTAAAAGCCTGCCTTCTGTCTCAGAATGGATTTGCTTTTTCAATGCATTTGAGAAACATTGCTATTTTATGCTTATGCTCATAAAACAACGGGTTTGTTAGGCTATGTAAACAATGCTGCATTGGCGCTCTTTCTAACAACCGTTTTAATTGTGGTGGAGAGGTGTATCTGGGAGTAAAAAAGGATTTTTATTATTTAGGTGAAAGGACCAAATAAACACTTTAACCATGTATTTCAGGAAGGTTAACCAGAAATTTAAATGTTGGATGCCTGTACTCTAAGTTTGTAAACCAAAGCTTAGATATATGTAGTTTGATTTTTTTTTTTAAGATATTCAGCACTTCTCATAATTTCTAAAGGGTACACTAGATGCTGAGTGCCCTTTAAAATTTTCTTTAATTAAAAAACTACTAGTGAGATAAAAAGGTTAAACTAGGTTGACTTTGAGCTCTAAAAATTGCACTCTGATTTAATTTTCTAATCCTTGCTATTTTCTAATCCAAAAATATCATATATGCTTTTGCAACTTTAATTGAATGAGTTCATTGGTGTATTCTCATTATGAGCTTTATCCTTAACAGAATGGCACTAAGAGAAAGACAAAGCTTCAGTTCTGTTAAAGCAAATCCTTCTCTAAGTACTTACACATACCAATCAGCCTCAGCCCTGAGGAGGGTTGATGTGAACCACACCTAGATAAATGGCAAAAACTAGGCATGGCAAGATCCTTCAGAAGATTGGTATAAATTTCATTTAAGCAAGGCTAGGCTGGCTCAAACTGTAATGACTGAAAATTGGGACCATTTACTAGCTGCTCAGAAAAAAAACCATCAGTGGTGCTACAATGGCATTGAACATTTTAGAGTTTAAATGCAACAACTGATAGTCACTATATGACCAGCTTTTAAAAGAGCATAACTTGTTACATTTCTAAGGGAACAGGAATGTTTTGTAAAATTTGCATAGGTATGCATAATTGTCTCCATCTCTCACATTTTCCAGGCATATTCAAGCAAACACCTGAGTGTCAATTTTTAATTTGTGCTCTCAAACCAGCAGTTTCAATTTTTGCTTCCAATACGTAGTTTTGCAAATAATAAGGTAACTTGAAAATGCCGGGAAGATTCTTTTAATTTCAGAGATGTGTTTATTAATGCATTTTCATTCTGGTATATTCCAATCTAAAAAGAAAAAAAGAAAAAAAAAACTTAGAAAGCTGTTGATGTGGGACTTTTTGGGGAGAATTACAAGAATAACACATATGGATGAGGCCATATGTTCTAAGATGTCACAACAACTTCACATTTGCTGACTTTCTGGAACTTTTGGATCTATTTTTGTCTGAGCCCAAATTGTGGTGATTTTAGAGAGTGTGAAATCTAATACCTCATCTGGATTAAAGTGTTTCATGAAAGGAAGCTGAACAGAATGAATGAGGAGAACAACCAGCTTCTCATTTTCAACAGCTTTCTGATATCAATACAGCTGCTGAAATATGGTAACTGTGTGTATGGAGTGAGAGGCAAAATGGATTATATTTACTTGGCTTTTCTTACAAGTTTACGTAACCTGCCCTGCATGATTTCCTTAAGGATACATACTCCTGTTTTTCAAAATGTACTGGGAAGTCAGACACTTGCTAAGAAATCAGTTTTCTGTTCCAGATAGTGTTCCAGTTGCTGAATTCCACACAGGAAATGAGATGTATTACCCATTTACCTTCAGAACAAGTCTTTAGTTGTGCCAGATTAAGTACAAATGAGCTATTTGAATGCAACATGCAAATTGACACCACGTTTATATTTCTTTATAAAAAGCATCAGTGAAGAAAAGCAGGGTTTTGGCTTGAATTTAATTGGCATGTATAATGGACTTATTTGGAGATTCTGTCCTGCAGTGTATCTTATCTCAGACTGTGCCCTGAGGGAGAACAATTTCTTATCCTGGTTTATGCATACTGGATTTTATAGCAAAAGCTTCCTTGGAAGCCTTAAAAAAGTCCAGGAAGATACATTTCTTTCTGATATATAGCTACAGCCAAATACTTCAGAAAAGCATTTGGCATCCTTTAAATAAGCTTAGGAACATGTAACTCACCTGGAACTATAAGAAAGACTTTGAAAGAATTTGGGATATCTCCTGGTAACAATCTCTTGGTTTGACAAAGAGTAAAACTGTTTCCCAGCACTCAGGAGAGTTGTTCATGGTAAGATGTCTTCCTCTGTGAACTTTCAGTTGTATATGAATTGTACACAATCAAACGTGCTAAATGCAGACATTTAAGTACAAGAATGTAGCTCATGACTGATTCTTGCTTTAGACTGTGAAGTAGAGTTATTGCTCTCTGATCCCGTGAAGTTTCAGAGGATAAGTGTTGAAGAATTGAGCTCTTGAGAGACAGAGAGTAGTGCAGTATCCATTATTCCTTTTAATGAGTGAGGGGGTTTTCAGTCCCTTACAGACATCAAGAGATGAATATAATTTGATTACCTAAAGGACAGCGAACTTGCTGAGTTTGACTCTCACTGGTTATTTCAACCAATTCTTTCCATTACATGTTGCAATTTAGAGCAAGAAAAATACTAGGAGGGAACAGTTCTGAGTAAATAATTTAGCTAATAGCAGTGAAAACTTCTTCAATAATGTATTAATCAAAAACTTTTCAGCTACCTCTACCATGAATAATACATATTGAGTAGTCATGAAAAGGTTCCTAACACCCTGCAGATAAAACCTGTTCAAGCTGCTGCAGGAAGACCCAGAGTAAAAGTCTTTATTCCCTTATGGTTTAGGTTCAAAGTTTGCACAAAATTTCAACAAGACATAACTGAGTGGTAAATAAGTTTATATTGAATCTATGTGCATTTTGTACCCATATTATGTGAATAGAGGATTTCCATACTTTCTTCCATAATTTTTCATACTTTTGTAAACACTGAAAAATATGAACTTATGTGACTATCTTAAACATCATTGTATTAAGCTCACAGCTTTTTCTGAGTTTTCAAGAAATGAAAAACATACAGAAGAATTATATTTTGTCAGTTATTAGAAATTCTTATAAGATAGTTCACATCCTTTTTATCCTGATAATTTTACTGTGCAGCTTATCAGTGAAGCATTTCAGTTGGCATACTGTGGAAACAGGAATGAAAAAGAATAGAGGGAACCCTGCCCTATCCTGTGTTTAACAATTTGTGGATGCTTCCCCTCCCCCCCCAGATATTATTTTAACACTCTTTACCTGGTACCAAGTAGAGATGAATTTTTGGACAAAAGTTAGCATAAAGACATATATATTTCAGTATATGCAACAGCAGGAATAGAAGCAGAATGCCATTTTGTGTCTTGGTCTCTGGTCTGTCATGGTTTTTTTGCCAGACCTGTTTTTATTTGGAAGCTCAGGTTTGTTTGCCTGCTTGACCAGGATGCTTCTCTTTGCCACCTGTGCTGTCACCATAATAGCTTTGATACTACCATTCTGTGGAATCACTTGGAAAACTGGACATGGTGAAGAAATAACAGAAATATCAAAAAATTATTGCTGGAAGTTTAGGTATATATACCTATATTTTGGTATATCTGCAGCAGTTTGGGAAAAGCTTCATGTATTAATGTGACTTAGGTCCTGCTTGTGTAAGAGAGGTTTTTAAAATTAGGTATTTATTCAGTTTCTCAACATCACACTGTATGGCCATACTCACATAATATGCCATAGATTTTTGTTACTAACATAGATATCTTTACATTTCAAAATTTTTAGAATTCCCAGCAAATTTGTATTCTCATCTTTAACAAAACAGTCATGAGTGAATAATCACCTCAGAAAAGGATTCACATTTGTACTGCAAGCTAGGTGACATACACAGTATTAGAAGCTAGAAATTGGTTTACCAACCAATCATAGACCATAAAATAAACAAATAAATTCTCAGGCTTCTAAAGTAGTTAGCAGACTTTGAGTACTGTTAGTATCAATACCATATCAAGAAGTTTTTCTCCCTTTTATTTAAGTTGTTTTTTATGCAGATGCTGGCACTTTTTCTTGTTTTAGTAAAGGAATTCCTATTATTTACTGCTGCTGTCTACATTCTTGTAAATGAGTCAATGTTATGGCAAACATTTATGAGTAAAAATTGTTTTCACTGAAGTCATTGAGAGCAACAGCAAACATAGTATGATGTTTCATTTGAAAAGAATTAGAAAATGTTCTGCCCTCTCCTGTCAGAGATAATATTGTTTCATGTAGACAGAAGACTATGCTTAACAAAAGTTACCTACAATAACAGAGTTGGTAAACCCAAGAAACTCATTTAATAATGTAGATATTTCTGAAACTTAATACTAGATGTTAGTCTGAAGGGGAGTATCTGCTGTTTAGTGTCTAAATGTGCAGTGCAATTGACAGGTAAAGAATTGGATTTTCAGGTGTTGAGGGTTGCCTTCATTGTCTGCTAACAAGTGCTGTTAAGTGGGGACAAAAAATATATCTGTTTCTATGAGATCTGAAAGGCTCATCTAATGCACCAAAATGCAGCAGTAAACATGTTTAGTTTAGTAAGCCCTGACCACTAAAAAAAAAGGGTGATCTTGGCCTACTGAACAGTGATGATGGTATCTTAGCTAGGCTGCCAAACACAAAGAATGGCTAAAACTGAATGCTTTCCAAGAAAAGGAGGACTGCAGCTGAATATCTGGTTGAAATCACTCCCAGATATGAAACAGCTTTCTTTCATGCCTGATTAATGTGTAATTTACATCAAATTAGCCATCCTTGCATTTGCACATGTATGTAATTAGGCTGTGAGGGATTCATCAAATAGTCAAGCTTCTGTGCTTATTTCTTCCCTCTGTCCCTCTGCCCTGCAGCCTTTAGTGGTTACTTTTTAAATCTTTCTTTTTATCCTTTACTGCTATCTGGTGGTGTGTGTTGGAAAACATAGTTCAGTGCTTTCTTTTCCTTCTCTTTACTTCCTATTAATGAAAAAGTTTAAAGAATGCTTTAAAGCGAAGAACAGTGGTTGATTTTTGTTTTATGTAGGCCTCCACTTAGGCTTACTTAATATTTAAACATTTCTCTGCTTTTAAGGTACAAGCGACCTTTGAACTAAGATCTATTTAAATCCCAAAACTGGTCTGACTTTGCTGACATGGGAAATACAGCTCTGAAAACTACTTACCTGTAGCACAACACTTAAAGGAACAAGACCCTTCAGGTGCTAGTATGGGAGGTTTTTAATTTTATATCCTGCACAGCAACTGTTTATTTGTATAATTCATATCATACTGGTCACTTTTAGCAAATTAGGAACTTCCCATCAGCTCTGGGAAACCATGGTGGGGTTGAGCTGGTAAGGAAAGCTGTTCTGGCTGGGTGAGTGTGAGGAGACTGAAACGTGGCCCCATGGGCTCCCTTGAGCCACCGGCTATGAAAGGACTTTGGTCCCAGCAGTGAGAGTGTCTTGAGTTGGGAGTGTGACTGCCAGAGAGTCTTGTGAAGTTTCTTTATGGCACTGATGTGTTTAAGATCCATTTTTTAAAATTCTGAGGTGGACTGTGACATCACTGTCTTCCTAAATGTTACAGTAAACATCTATAGGTAAGCCAAAGTCAAGGGGTCTGGAAGAGTCAACAGGAAGGATGAGTAGAAATCTTAACTTGTAACAAAGTTCAGGATGGATACAAGAAATGAAATTGCTGGAAGCAGTGGCTTATCAATTGCTTTTAGCTGTATTTAAGATGGCTGCAAGGCCTGACATAAACTTTATTGTTGAAAAGGGGCTTTTCTTGAATCCACTTTTTCACACTCTATGCATATTTTCTTTAAAGAAAAAACACATTTGCCAGAAATAGGTAAAAAACCAGAGTTTTTTCATCATTGCCAGTTTTAGTGATAAATGCAAAAGTTTTCATACTTTTACCATTTCTTCCCATTCAGATAGTTCTACTATTGGACTTCCATTCTTTTCTCTTTGGTGTATATAGCATGTAATGCTTGCCATTCTGCTCTTTATTTCCTGTGTCTTTTATATGCAATCCAAGTTTCTCTTTCCTGTTTTCTGAATTTCTTCCTCTTACTGCTTAGTTTTTGAAACAGAGCATTTATATGAGACTGTTAAATGATTTTGCCACATCAAAGATGATTGCTGTAAGTCATATGAATCCGTACAACATTTATTACATTTATTGGTTTCTCTGAAACTACTTATTTTTTCTGGTTTGTAGTAAAGATCTTACTGTAAAAACTAGGAAACCAAATCCAGTAGCCTAAACATATCCCCATCAGCATTTCCCCCCACCTCGTTCTCCTCTTGTTTCTACCTGATGTCTTGTCTGGGTAAGATTTACTGACACTAAAAAAACAAAACAGATAACTAGCATCTTTCATGTGAAGCCTTGTGGTTTTGATAGATACTTTCAGGCTGTTAATTTATAGTAAATAACGCAGAAATTAAAATACTGATTGTTTCTTTTTACACACGAGTTGGATTTGTCCACAAAACTACGTATTTACATTATCTCCAGTGACATTACTGGTTCTGCAGTAATTTTGCTTCATATGAGTACTTTATAGAATTTGCCATTTTAATCAAAGTCACCATGAACTGAGTCACATGGCTTCAGAAATGCAGAATAGAGTGGTAAGCTTTTATTTGAGAAGATTTATTAAAATCACTGGCCAAAAAAATCTGTTAAAAATAGAGATTTAAAATCCCTAATCACATACAGAGGTGAGCCAAGTGTAAATTTAGTCAAACAATTATAATAACAAGATTATTCTTGTGGAAAACTAAGTCATTAAGCAGAAAGGTTAATGTACTCAGTATGTGAAAAACCCATGCAGTTCTAATAAGGTACTGAATAAATTATATGCTGTTTTGTTCCGCAATGACTAATAGTTAAATTTGCTATTTTATAAAACCAGTGCATGATTACAATATTCACTGATATCAGTGCTAGGTCACAAACCTTTTGGTCTGTTCTCCTTTCTGTGTGTAACCTCAGTCACTTAAAATTATTAATTTGCCTCCTGAATGTGCACAGTTCAGACCCAAATATTCAAATATTAGTGACACTCTTCACTTCTTTCAATAAACCTGCTGTGTTACATGTCAATTCTGCTGTCCTTTTCCTAAAAAATACTTGGGCTCCTTAAAACGGTGGAAACATCCATGCACAGCCATCCATAAGAGGCCTCTGCTGAGGTTTGCTGCTCTTTGCTTGCCAGTTCTAGCAATTTATGCAACAGATGTTGCCTTTGCTCATATTATACTGACTTTGGACATTTTCTTGACCTCCTTAATACAGGAAACAAGGTGGCTATGCTCTGCAACCACCCTAATGTTGTTATTGCAATGAGTTAAATAACCCAGACTTTGTATGACACTCTTCCTTCTCCTTCCATGTGAAATGTTGGCCCATACGCCTCAAGGCTTCAATGTGAACCAAAGGAAGAATCTCTGTACTCCTTCAGTACAATTCTCTCCTGGGCTCGATCAGAGCCTTCTTTGGGCAGAGAGAATTTATTGGCTACCCTGCCACTAGCCCCCAAGAAATCCTAACAGGTCACTGCAGCCTTTGGTCCCCCCTCTTCTCATCACAATCTGGAGCAAGTTGATTTATAGGGACATCCACTCCTGTCTAAATGGGAATAAAAAATGCATTTGAAGTGTCCAAATGTTCTATAAAAAATAACTGTCAACAAAGGGCATGATGAGTTGTGGGGGTGGGCATGTCAAGTAGTGGAATAGCACACTTTAAATCAGTCTTGAGAATGGCTTTTCCTTTCTAAACCAATGTACACAGGGGAAGGAAGTCATGCAAACAATAAAACCAAACAGCTGGGAATTGAATGAAAGAATTCTGACATCCAATGTATATATAGTAGTGGTTAAAGAAATGGTACATCTGATGGTTTTTCTTGTGTCCACAGACATTTGTAAAATTTACAGAAGAAGCTGTCCAATGACTGAAAAAATACTGGTAAAGCCATAAAACATAAACCCAAAGTATAAAACAGTGCGAAGGCATACGTATATAAATGAAAATTTTATAGAGAGGATGTGCATAAACCTCATATATTTCCCAAAATGCCTCACCTTCCCTGATATCAAGACATTGTCTTTCTTTTCACTTGAAAAGTGATATTCTATGGAATAGGGAATGAGGATAAACAGAGGAGGACAAAGCAAATGTAATGCCTTCCAAACTAACAGCTTCTGAAAAAAGAATATTAGCTTGAAATCCTTCTGTCCTGCCAGTATCTGTCAGAGTCAGTAGAAACTCATTTAAAAAAATGATGTGCCTCATAATCACCCCTGTATGTCCTATTGCTGCTATAACTGAAGTGCTGATAAAATATACTGTTTATTGCAATGATACATGGTGGTGTTGGCCAAATGGCATCAATTAGTGGTTCAAAATAGCCAATTCCACTGTCTAGTTATGGTCACCGTTTTCTAAATTACAGGTTGCTAGTAATTTGCATTCTATCAGTATTTTAAGTAATTCACGAAGACCTGAAATAGGCAATATATAATCTTCTTATTGGTTTTGAGCCTGTTACCTACTTCATTATGTTTGTTGAAGAATATATAATAGTCTTCAGCAGATGGGGGCTTACACATAAGGTTGTTTTGCTTTGGGGTTTTTTTTTTGTTTGGCTTTTTTTTTAATCTGATTACAAGTAAGTACTCTTTGTACTTTTGTATATTTGCTGGCTTTCCAAAAACAAAATATAAAAACCTCCCTCAGTGCCAGCCGACAATTTCCATGGATTATATGATTGTAATTTAGAGTCTCCTTTGTGTTTGTGGTGAACAGAGCAATAGGCATCAAAGCCTCGGCACTTGCTGCCTGTAACAGAGTGGAGCCTTCACCCATCTCTTTTCCCCTAATATCACATCTTTCCAAGGAGATGGAGAAAAATTACTGCTTCTTTCAGCTCCTTGCCATGTTCTTTCTGTCCAAAAGGTAGATGCATTTTTTGCAATTGACTTTTTGCCATTCTAATAACGTACTCAGGAGGTTTTCTTTGTTCAGGGGCTTTTCTGGTTGGGATACTGCACATATAAATAATATAGTCTGCCTATGTTCCTGACTCTTAAAACACAGACTGGCCCTGTAGCTGTAAACTGCAAACATCGCTGTGCTGGGGAGGGGAAAGCTCTATAATAAAACCTGCAGTCCTACTGGGACAGCTTTGCATTTATAGTAGTTCTATGCATTCCAAGTTAGTAATGATAGAATGCCATGGTTTGTAAAGCAAACAAAATGTTGTGTGCTGAGCTGAGGAAGGGCTTGATCTTTTGGTGAGGGCAGTAGTAATCTCTGTTGCATAGTACTCGTGGGAGACATAGAGTTCACACAGAACCTTTTGTACACAAAAGAAAAGTAGAAGGCAGAGTTTGGGGGAAAAAATGGCAATAAGGCAAAGAAAAGAATTATTTTATGGAGAAGGATGTTAAAATTCCTCCAAAGTATTGAGGTAGAGGCTTTTAGTCAAGAACAAAAACTGAAGCAGGTTTCCTCAGGCCAATACACAGGATTCTCCTCTTGGCATCAGTAAAACACAAAATCAGTACGAAATGTCATGAATGAAATGAAGAAAAGATAATATATTGGCCTAAATGGTAAGCACAAGTTTTAGAGAACTGTAGCAGATGGTATGGATTTGGGACTTTAAGTTACTTATGATAAAGGTTTATGGGTATGATTGGCATGACAGTCTTTGTGTTTTAATCATATGGTTAAAAACTGATTTTCTGGAATTCTCAAAGCAAATGAGTAGTTAATAAGTCTATCTTATTTAGAGTAGTATATCAGAACAACAAATGCTAATATCCCCATTTTATGAACAGTAAGTGTTTAGTAAAGTCCAGTGATTTTACTACAACACAATAACTTTGAGAAACGGCACTAAGTACAGGCAAAGATTTGATTTCTAGAACATGTTATGACTGCAGATTACTGTATAATAAAAGCTTTTATTCTTTCTGCACCAATAAATTGTAAATAGGGAAAGTGAGGAGAAAAAAGTGAATAGGTTGGAAAGGTGGTATACACAATATTGGAACAATACTATTGAAATGATTTTGTTTTTAACCACAGTTGCAAAGATATTTCCCCTTAAAAGCAGCCTGTGCTTACAGCATCCTCTATGAGATTGCAAGTCTGACAGAAGGTGGAAAAAATGACAGTACAGTAATAAGTGTGAGCAATTATTTCATTTCTTTTGAAAAATATATTAATTAAAACATTAAGAATTTTTATTAATCTATAATAAACATTGTAGGTAGACTTTTGTCCAGCTCCCAAAATTATGTGAAAAGGTATAAGAGAAACAGACAGCAAATTGCCAAAAAATGTAAATTCTAGTTTTTAATAAAAATTTATAAATGGAAATTAGATTATACATTAAAATTCTAGCCAAATCTTAAGCTGAAGGGTTTAGATGAATAAAATACGTAAAGAAATCGTCCAAATGAATTGTTCTTTCATAATAAACACTTGAAGAATATGTCTAAACTCCTTCTGACTGCCACTAGATGGTGACAGTGACCTTTAAACAGTGTGGACTTGATCAGCTATGCTGAAAGTGGCTTTGCAGACTGGTATATACAGTCTGGAAGCAATAATATTCACTGCAAAGCTAGGGAGACATGTAACCATTTTCTGTTTCAAAATAATTTTTAGAGACATTACTTATTAAAGACCCAAAATCCTATTCTACCTTACGCTCTTACCAGAGTTTAAGCCTAACTGAAGGCATTTGATCTACCCATAGATTTAATAGAAAATTTAAAAGGCTATCCAATTGCCTCTCTTAGGGACATGAGATTGAATACATGCCCATCCCCTTAATTTACTTCAGCTCCAAAGCCTCCTTTCTACATTACTGACTCTATTCTTGTTTAGTCCTATTTACCTATCCAGAAGTATAAGTATGTAACTCTTTCTTATCAGATCTCTTTGAGTCTTCCAGCACTTACTTTCCTCAGCCAAAGAAAAAAATTATTAATATTCTCAGTGCAGTAGGCCCTTAAACTTTAAATTTAAGACATGATGTATTCAAATTGAAAGTCTTGTCAAAATAACTGGCAGCAAGACGTTTCAGGTTTGCTCAATCTGCAGACTGGTATTTGTAGAAATTTGTAACTGAGAGTCAGCCAGTAAATACCTCATAAAGATGACTAGATGACAATGGCTTTTAGAATTAGCTACCTTCTACTATCAATGAAAACATTTTGTTTCTGATTATATGTTGAAAGTTTACTTTCCCTAGGGTAATGTTCCTCATTCCTTTATGTATCTTAAAATCACTAGCATGGCTGCTGTCCCTTAAGAAATCTGCTTGAATTCCACCTCATGAGAAAACTAATCTATCTGGCAGCATTTCAGTAGGATGAGCACCAGTAGTTTAGGCTGGAACAGAAGTCCCTGCTTTCTATGCTTAGGTTGATGTTGTGGAGAAGTGTCTTAGTACTTGAACTTCATTCCTCTCAGACAAAACTAAATTAGAGATGCTTTTCAGGAATGTGCTCAATGCACATCAACCTTTGGCGGGCATTTGGTCCCCTGAGCCGGAGTGGAGCTAGCTGAAACAACTCATAAAATTTGTGAAGTATGGGTTTCAAGTTCTCAACCCATTTATTCAGAGTTGCTGGTCTCTTTCAAAATCTGAAGATTTTTGCCTATTCGTAAATTATTAGGTTTGGTGGACTTTTGGGGTTTTATTTTGGTGGCAGTAGTAGTAACACTGAATCCCCTAAATTTGCTAGGCAATGCAAGAGGAGCTATGGGGGCATAATTATAATCTCAATGGCCAAATAAAAATGTTCCCAATATTTGGGATTGGGTTTATTACCCAATAAACCATATATTCAAAGGTATAGTTAGGAACTGGAGAGAGTAGGGTGCTATAGTTGTAAAGTCACTTTTTTAAATTATGAATGCTATTAAAAGAAGACCAGATGTCCCACAGAGCCAATTTTGCTCCCAGGATTTTTCCTGTAGGTACTATAAGAAGTAATTATTCTGGCTTCAAAATAATGAAGTCAGCTTGGAAGGGGCAAGTTTTCAATAAACATGCCAAAAATGACCTCTTTTGTAAGTGCTGTTTCTTAGAGTTAGCTGTGGAAGTATTATATGTTGTTTATTTCTTTGTAAGAAAGTCATTTCAGCTAACTAACTAGTTTGTCAAGATTATTGACCCATGAGAAAACAGCACTCGTTATAGAAATGGAACTACAGCACAAGCTTTAGATAATTTGATGTGAACACTCTTCATAATTCATGATATGGAAATTATTTATGCCAATAAATATGTTGATATGTCCCCACTTTATTTATCAAGTCTGGCTCTGCACTGGTGGTGTTCTCAAGTAAATATTTCACAATGTGAAACAAGGAATGGGCCAAACTAACAAACACCTTCCGATTTTTAACATTATATATATAGGTTTTTAGCTCACTCTACAAAACATCATGAAATTTAATAACTTAATGCTTTTTTTAAAAGGAATCTGAATTGAAAAATCTGAATAACCATGTATAAATACTTGGTTTCTACATTCTACATGTTTTTGTATTTCTGCATTGGTCACACTGCATGTATTTTCATGAATTCTAGTGGTTTTCCAATACAAGATTTAATTTCTGCTCTTCACTTGCAGTCAACTGTTGCATTTACTCCAAACTAAATTTTCTCTGAGTAAGTTAGCATAAGGCTCTGCCAGTTAGCACTCCTTT
>VWZV01008022.1:15675-40113 GCA_013397155.1 Irena cyanogastra | reverse complement strand
GGGCGGCGGCGGGGACGGGCCGGGCTGGGACGGGCGGAGCGTCCTGAGGCTCCCGAGGCTCCCGCCGCCCCCGCACCAGGTCCCGCCGCCCGCAGACCGGGCCCCCACCGGCACCGGCACCATGTCGGTGGCGGGGCTGAAGAAGCAGTTCTACAAAGCCACCCAGGTGAGACACCGGCACCCCGTGCCCCTTCCCGCCGCCGCTGGGCTCTGGGGAGGCCGCTCTGGGAAGAGAGATCCCGTCCCGGCCGCTGCTGCCCCGGCGGTGCCGTTATCCCCTCCCGGTATCCCGGTTCTGGCCCCGCCGGGCATCCCCCGGTGTCACCCCCGGTATCCCGGGCTTGGATCTCCCGGTTCTCAGTGTGGTTCCCGGTGATGCCGGGGCTCGGAGCTGGGACCCCCGGGCAGCCCGCTGAGCCCGGTTTGGGGGGCCCGTTCTCCCGGTCGCACCGTGGAATTGACGCGGGCAGGGAAATTCCTCCGCCGGGAGACACGGTGGGGATCACGGGGGGTGCTCCCCCCTCCCCAAAACCGGGGCTGACCCAGCCCTAAACCGGCCGGGAGAGGCGGAGCGGGATGGCCGGAGGGAGCACCGGCCCCGGTAATCCCGGCGGGAGCTCCCGGGGCTTTGGGAGGCCGGGAAAAGCTCCGGGGGTTCGGGAATTGCAGCCAGGATCGAGGAGTTGCTGTCCTTGGAGCTCTTCCCCCGAATCGCCCGGCCCTGGAAGTGTCCAAGGCCGGGCTTGGAGCAGCTGGGATGGGCTGGAATCCTTCAGGTCTCTTCCAACGCGAACCGTTCGGTGATTCCATGTGGGAATGGGCCTCAAACAGGGTTCATAAACAGCTTTTCCCCCTCCTCAAACAGGGTTCATAAACAGCTTTTCCCCCTCCTCAAACAGGGTTCATGAACAGCTTTTCCCCCTCCTCAAACAGGGTTCATAAACACTTTTTCCCTCTCCTCAAACATGGTTCATAAACACCTTTTCCCCNCTTTTCCCCCTCCTCAAACAGGGTTCATAAACAGCTTTTCCCCCTCCTCAAACAGGGTTCATAAACAGCTTTTCCCCCTCCTCAAACAGGGTTCATAAACAGCTTTTCCCCCTCCTCAAACAGGGTTCATGAACTCTTTTTCCCCCTCCTCAAATAGGGTTTGTAAACAGCTTTTCCCTCACCTCAAACATGGTTCATCAATGCCTTTTCCCTCTCCCCAGACAGGGTTCTTAAACATCTTTTTCCCCTCCTCAAACAGGGTTCATAAACTCTTTTTCCCCCTCCTCAAACAGGGTTCTTAAACATCTTTTCCCTCTCCTCAGACGGGGTTCTTAAACATCTTTTCTCTCTTCTCAAACAGGGTTTATAAACTCGTTTTCCCTCTCCTCAGACAGGGTTCACAAACACATTTTCCCTCTCCTCAAACAGGATTTATAAACTCCTTTTCCCTCTCCTCAAATGAGGGGTGGCCATTCCCAAAATCTCCCTTGGAGCAGAATTCTCCTTCCTGTTCACAGCTGTGAGGATTTTTTTTTTTTATTTTGGGAACGATTCAGGAATCACAAATCCCCCTCTGCTGCTGCTGCTTTCCTGCTCCTATTTGAAATTCCAGATAAATTTGGCACAGGTCATGTTTTCCAGCACTGACTTCCAACCCTTTCAGCTCATCCCCCGCCGTGTGTCACCTTCTATTTCCCCAAATCCACTTTATTTACCTGGCACAGCAAAATAACAAATCCCTGAAGTCATCTTCCACCCCCTTTCCCACTAAACCCATCCTGGGGTGGTTTTTTTGCTGTTTTTTCACAAATTCCACGGGGAAAGGTCGTGCTGGGGGCTCGGTGTGGGAGGATTTTGCTGGATGTGCTGTGGTGGTGTCAGGAGGTGAAAACCCCTCAGTGACTCAGGACTAACGTGTTCCTAAGCCCAAAAATATCATTTTAAAGCCCAGATTAAACAGTTTTTTGGAGGAATTACAAATTCTTGCTGAGGTGCTGCCACCCCTTGCAGTGCTCCAGGGACAGAGGTGTCCATGGCTTGGAGATGCTGATTGGAATCTGGGAGTCACTGGTTCCAGTTTGGCCAATTTTTCATCTTCTCCTCCCTTTTTCCCCTTCCTTCCCTTTCTCCCCTCTGGTCCCACTCAGCCCTTGGCTGAAAGAGAGGAGGATTAGTTATTTTTTTGGCTCTCATCAAACCATCAGACACTGCCAAATCCCAACATGTGGAAGATTTTTCCTAAAATTCACGTTTTGTTCCACGTCTGTCCTTAATTGAAGGCAAAGGGAGCCGGGTCTGCAGGGACCCCAGGGGGTTTGGGATCCCTGTCCAGGCTCCAGAGGGAGCAGGGCTTGGCTCATGGGCCTCATCCATGTGATTCCTCCAAGCCCACGTCTCCCCTGGGTGAGGCAGCCGAGCGCCCACACGAAGGAGAAAGCTTGGAGTATCCTGGAAAAAAAAAAAAAAACCAACAAAAAAAAAAATATCTGAGTCGTGCTGGCAAATGCTGCAGATGGGGAACAGCTCCGAGTGTGTCCAGAACAGGTTCTGCCTGTTCACAGCAAAGTGTTCTCTAAAAAAAATAAAAATAAAGAAAGCTGTTGGAGAAAACATCCTGAGGAAGGGGGAGAAGCAGCAGCAGCAGCTTGGAGTTGGGAACAGGGTGGGAATCCCTGCCTGCCTGGTCCAGGGTTTCATCCAGCTGGGAATTCGGGGCCTCCTGGTGTTGCAACAGCTTCGTTTGCGCCGTTTGGGGTTTTGTGCAAACTGATGGAAATCCTGGAATCCTGCAGCTCTTCCCAGGCAGTGGGCAGGAGAGAGAGGCTGCTGTTCCCAGGGTGTCACCAGGGATGGGGGGCAGCAGGAGGGATCCCGGGGGCTCTGTGGGGACAGGGGAACCCAGGGATGGGTTTGTGCTGCCCTCCCCAGAGCCAGGGCTGCCTGGGAGCACTGGGGTTCCCAGCACAGCTCCTGGGGGTGCTGCCCCTGCATCACAGCAGGCTTTGGGAGGGGAGGGACCTCGGAGCTCATCTGCCACCCCCTGTGACACTGGGAGCTGTCCCTGCCCTGGCAGGGGTGGGACAGGGTGGGATTAAGGTCCCTTCCACCCCCAGCCAGTCTGGGGTTCAGCCCTGGGCGCTGCTGCCGTTCCAAACTGGATTAACGTGCTCCCAACGCCTGTGTGAGCTGAGCCTAAACCCTGCCAGGCCTGCCTGGGCTCAGCAGCTCGTGCTGGCCCAAGCCACAGCCCAGCCTCCTCCTCCTCCTCCTCCTCCTCCACATCCAGAGCCATTTTCCAGAAGGGGAAAAGGCAAGTGCTAATTAAAACTCAGCAGCCCTTGACACACACACACGCATCTCCCTGAGTTTGATGACAGCTCCCAAGGCTTCCAGAGGTGTTTTGGAGCAGAAATAGCCCCTTGCTCCCTGCCTGGCCTGGGATGGGCTCCAGAGCCTCTGACAGGCAGCTCAGCCCAGCAGGACCCGTTCCTGAGCTCCCTGGGCCAGCAGGGAACGTTTCCCCTGCCCTGGGAGCTTCCTCCAGGTGCTGCTGAGGCACCCAGAGCCTGTGTGACACTGAGGGGACAGGGTACAGTTGGCAGAGAGGGCATTTCCCCTTTTTTTTTATTTTTTTTTGCCTTTGTGGTCATTGCTCTTGGTGCTGCTGAACTGGGATTTCCTTCACTTCTCCCTGGGTTTCCTTTGTTCCCTCCTCAGCCGGGGTTCTCTCTGTGGTGATTTTGTGCTCTGCTTTCACATGTGGGATTTTTCTTCCCTTTCCCACATGAACCTTTCAAAAGCTCTTTTTTTTTTTTTTTAGTTTGTTTTTGGGATTTTTTGATATTAACTCAGCCCTGCTCCCACTGGCCTCTCCAGGCTTTCCCTTGGAGGCAGGAGGTGCCTTTGGGATGGTTTGGGGACCTTAAAGCTCAGGGACAGGGACACTTTCCACTATCCCAGACTGCTCCAAGCCCTGTCCAGCCTTGGACACTTCCAGGGATGAGGCAGCCAGAGCATCTTTGGGAAGCTGTGCCTGTGAGCAAAGAGGGGAGCAGGGAATTCCTGTGGGAGGGATTTGGCAGGCTCTAACTCCTTATCTGTACACGGGAATTTGGACTGGGAAGTCGAGGGATTTTGCTCATTCGTGCCAGCCTGGAGCCTCCTGCCAACCTCTGTCCCACAGCACCTGATGTTTCTGTATCATCAACCTGGGCTGGGCTCCCCAGCAGCTCCTGGGTTTATCTTTCCACATTAATCTGCTCCTGAGGCTGGGGAAAAGCAGCTGGATTTGCTGGGGTGACATCCTCCAGCTCTGCCTCCATCCCAGAGCATCCTCCCCGGGCTCCCTGCAGCTGTGCTGGCCCTGGGGAGGGCTGCTCTGCTGATGTGTTTGCAGATCCAGGGGGGAAAAGGAGGCTCTGGGGAGACCTCATTCCTCTCCACAGCTCCCTGGAAGGGGGTGAGGCTCAGTCTGCCAGGGAACGAGTGACAGCAGGGAGGAAACGGCCTCAGTGAGGCTGAAATTTGATATTCATGCAAATTTTTCCATGGAGAAGGTTTGTCAGGCGTTGGAACAGCAGTGGTGGAGTCCCCATGCCTGAAGTGTTCAAAAACCAGGTGGAGGTGGCACTTGGGGACACCGTGGTGAAGCTGGGCTGGGCTCAGTGGTCTTAAAGCTCTTTTCCAGCCTTACCCATTCCTGATTCCACGTGGGGCAGGGGGAAGGCAGAGGCTGAGTGTCCCCAAAGCTCTTGGAGACAGGGATGAGGTGCCAGTGCATCCCTTCAGGCCTGGCTGGTGCTGACTGGTGCCTCTGCCACATCCAGGGCAAAACCTGCAGCCAGGATATTTCCCTGTGCATTCCCTCTCCTTTTCCTGGGTGATTTGCATCAAAACCCTCTCCCTGCGTTGCATTTAATCATGGTTGGAGCTGAGCAGCCCCAGAACCAAGCAGGTTTCATTTTTCCAGGATTGTTTCTCTCCAGAATTCCCTATAAATTGGCTTTTCCCCCCTCCTTTAAAGTTGTTTTTGCAGCTGTTGGGCTCTGACAGTAACGGGAGCTCTGATTCCTGGAAGGCAGAGACAGAAAACAGAGCTGGGAAACTCCAGCTCTCCACATCCTGCTCCGTTTGCTCCCCTTCCCGTGGCTGATGTCAGCCAGGGAAAGTGTTATCCTGTGCTTGCAGCTGGGGGAATCTGGGATCAGGGCAGCATCCGTGACTCAGGGGGGTCATGTGGCCCTGGGATGCTGAATCCACGTCATGAAATCCTGGATTTATCCAGCTGATTGCACAGGGGATGGTTCCTGGAGGAGAGGAAGGAAATCCTTCCTCCCCCCTTTTCCCTGCCACTGCTTTCCCCCTGGGAAAGAGCAAAGAGGGGATGAGCTCAGGCAGCCTTGTAAAAGCTGATTCATTTCTTTAGCACTTTTTTTTTTCTTTTTTTTTCTCCTTCTTCCTCCTCTCCTCCATCCCTGCATATGCCAGTGCCTCCTGCCAGGGCTCCCAGCCCCATCCCTGTGGGAATCCTGGGGGATGGGGAGGGAGCAGGGCAGCTCCTCCTGGCTGAGGCTGCAGAAATCCCAGTGCCAAAATGCAGCCTGCCCTCGGGGAGGGAGCTGGTGTCCCTGGGGCAGGCTGGAGAACTGCTGAAAAGCCCAGAAATAAAATAAAGCCTTCATCCAGATGGTTTTGGCTGTGGAATTCCAGCTGAACTCATTCACGTGGAAATTCAGCACTGCATCCCAGCCCTGCTGGTGTTTCATAGAGCTCTGAGGTCTCTGTCCCTGCTCCTTCCCATCCTTAACTGCAGGGGTTAATCCAGCCTGGGATGTGATGTGGGAGCAGGCAGGAGGTTGAGCCTGTCTTTTCCTGTCTTTTGCTGTGGATCTGCTCCCTCCCAGCCTTCCTCCCTGGATCAGATGGGAAAGATCCAGGGAAAAGTGGCCCTGGGAAAGCCCCACAGCATCCCAAACCTTCCCTTTTCCCAAGCTGCTCCCTGACTTAGTGCAGGATCCAGCCCATCTCAGCTTCTCCCTGTGATTATAAAAGTGATCATTAATATTTTTTTTCCCAGATTTCCCTTTCCTGTTCCCCTCAGCCCCATCCCTTCAGTGGCTTTCAGGAAAGGTTCCTCTGGCAGGAAAGGGCCGTGCCTGGCCCACACTCACTGCTGGGGCTTCCTCTCCTGCTTTTGGGGCTGGGAGTGCCTGGAGGTGCCTGAGGTCCTGCTCCCAGTGGATGGAGAATCCATCAGGAGAGTCTGGATTGCTCCTGCTTCCAAGAAAAGCCTTGTAACCTCCCCTTCCAGCATTGCCACCAGTAGCTAATTAATTGAACCAGTCCTTTTAAAGCCACTGGGAATTTTAGGATCTCCTAATGCCTGGCTATTAATAAAGTTCATGGTGCTGTCACTAATTAAATTGCTTTTCTGCTCTAAAGGAAAAAAAGATGAGTTAAACATCTCCATAATGAAATTCTGTCTTTGAGACAGAAGGTTAAATTTGCATGATTAAAGCTTTAAAGGGCTTTTCGTAATTGAGAAAATGCTTCATAATTCATCCTAGAGCCTGAAAACCCGGCTGCACCCCCTGGCTGGGCCAGACTTTATTCTCCAGTGATAATTTATTAACCACTTTCCTGACCAAATCTGCTTTGGCATCCCAGGATTAGCTGCATTTAAACTTAATTTTCCCATTTTCATGATGAAAAAGGCAGAAAAAGGGGTAAACAATTATCTACACCCAAAGCAAATCCACTGCAGGAGAAGGTGCTGGGTTGGTTTTTTTCCTGATTTTCTTCCCTGGATTAGGAATCATCTTTTTTTTTGCTGCTGACGTGTGTCTGTGGTTCTGGGGGAGCAGGGGCAGCACAAATCCAGAGCGCCAGATGTTGGAGGAGCTCTTGTCCCAGTAAAGCTCCTCCTGGTTGCACTGGGGGAGTTCTAAAGGGCAAAGGCTCTGGGCTTTTGTGCCTGCCTGGGATAAAACATCACCCAAATGTTTTCTGCCAGCATTTCTGCGCCACCTCTGCCACTGCCTGCAGGGCAGCAAGGCCACAGAGATGCCAAGAGCTTTGGGGGGGGGATTTTATCCCAATTAAACCATCCCAAAATCAGTCTCAGTGTGCAGTGAGGAGTAAAACGGACTCAGCAGCATCTTGGATGGGCTGGAAGCTGCCAGAATCCCGGGATGTGAGGAAGGCCCTGGTGCAGCTCTGGAGGAGCTGATGCAGGGGTTTGATCCAACCCTTCCCGCTCTCCCTTTCCTTAGGATGCCGTGCTGTGCTCTGATAGCCACGGAGCTTTTCCTAGAATTCAAAGGAACAAGGAAAACCAGTGTTTACAGTGTCCCCAGCCATTTCTGTCCCCTTTGATGTCTGTGCACGCCGGGCCCCGCTCCCCGTGCGAAACGTGCTCTGCACGGGGCTCTCCCACCCAGCCCGAGCCAGCAGCAGGAGTTTGCCTTCCTCTGGATCTTTTTTCATCTCCCTGATGGCTGTAGAGCCGTGTCCCAGCAGCTCTCTGTGTCCCAGCAGCCTGGCTTGGTCCCATCATCCTGCACATCCAGGGGTTTTCTGTCTCCTTCCTGGCTCCTCCACAGTCTCTTGCCTCCTGCTGTATCCTCGCTTTGGGTGGTCCCAGCACTGTCCTGCACCTCAGGGAGCAGAAATCCCTTCTGCTGCTTTTTTTTTTTTTTTTGCAGCTTGGTGTTGTTCCCAGGGATTTATAGGTGTTTACACCCTCCTTTCCCTCTTTTCCCCCTTGTTTTTTGGGAAATCCATCAGAGCACCGTGCGGGCTGACCCTCCAGGCCAAGGCTGCCAGGTGCTCTTCCTGAAGCTTTGCAGCTGGGAAAAACAAGGATTGCAATTCCTGGGAGGCACTTTGAGTGCTTTGCACTTTTCTTTCCCATCTCAGGAGCAGCTCCAGAGCAGCTCCAAGCCTCCAGGGCGAGGAGCTGCTGCCTTTGCTCCCCTGAGTCCTGGGGCTGGGTGGAGCTGCTGGGGAGTGATGGCTCAGCAGCTTTGGATAAGCCAGGCTGTGATTCACTGGGATAGGACACAGGGAGGCTGTCAGGAAGTCTGGATGCAAGGCCAGTATTCCGTGTTTCCCCTCAGTTTAGTGAACTTCCTCTCAGTTGCTGAAGTCACTGGAAGTGTGTGAGGGGAGAAAGAAGCTACTGCTGCTTCCTTAAGTGTTTGTGTTTTCCCTGGAACTTGACCCAATTCCATGATTATTTTTTATTCCCAGATGAATAGAAATTGTGTCTGGTTTGGTTCAGAGCGTGTGAGAAATAAAAAACAGGAGAAAACAGGATGCAAATGGCTGTTGGGAGGTGCCCCCATCCCTCCAGCAAGAGCATTCCAAGACTCCTGTGGAAACCTTCATCCTTTGGGATGAGCCTGCTCTGGGGGCAGGGTTGTTCCCTTCAGCCTCTCTGTCTCCTGCTGGAAAAAGGAGCTGGGAGATCTCCAGGGTGAGTCCTAGGCAGGGTTTGAGCTGTGCCCTGCAGCCCGGGAGGGGAGGAATTCCCAAAGCTGGGAAGGAGCAGCTGCATTGCAGAGCATCCTCCCGGTGCCCTTGGCTGGCCCGGCGCCGCCGGCTGCTGCTGCAATCCCGGGTTTGCCTTTAATTCCCGCTGTCCTCATTCCTGCAGCCCATCTGCTGGATGGAGATGAGTCACCCGATCCCGAGGAGGAGGAGGAGGGCTGGCAGGTGGCTCCTGGAAAGCGTGCAGCTCTTCCCTGCTCTTTCCATAGGATAAGATTACGACCCGAGGTCACTGGGAAGCCTTTCCTCCTCGGCCGAGGGAAGGGAAGGAGCTGTTCATTGTTCCAGCCTGACCTTCCTGCTCCAGATCAAGGAATTCCTGTGGAGCTGTGGGGAGGGGAGAGATCCCAGTGTCAGCTGCTGAGGGGGTGGGAAGCTCGGGGTGTTCCGAGACACGTTTTCCCTGCTCACGTGTCTGGAGGCAGCCGAGCACCTCGAGTGCCTTGGCACGAGTCTCTTCCGAGGCAGACATTCCGTGGTTCCATCATGGAGCTCATCCCTGGCACGTGGGGGCCAGGATCAGCCAGGACTGGCCTCTCGTGAAAGGTGGGAATGGGAAAAAGGCAGGGAAGGAGCTGCAGGAGAAGGCTGAGAGTTGGAAATGTTCCTGGGAGCTGTTTCTCTGGAAGAGCAGACAGTGGAGTGGCTGCTGGAGTGTCCAGGTGTCCCCAGGCAGGTCGGATCCATAGGGGTGACATCTGGGGCCAGCAGCAGGGTGTGCTCAGAGGGGCTGGAGAGCTCCAGCTGCTGTTCCTCTTCCTCTGGTTTGCCAGGAGGGGATGTGAGGAATCCCAGCACCACGGAGTGGTTTGGGTTGGAAGGGACCTTGAAGGTCACAGAGTCCCACCCTGCCATGGGCAGGGACACCTTGGACTGTCCCAGGCTGCTCCAAACCCCTTCCAAGCTGGCCTTGGACACTGCCAGGGATGGGGCAGCCATTGGGAGCTTGGGAATGTGCCTCCCTCTTCCAAGGCTGGAGGAAATTGTTCCTCCCCTACTCTGCACAATGAACACTGGGATCTGTTTTCTCCTGCTCAAAGTAGGTCAGGAGTTGCTCAGATCAGTGTGAGCTGTGCTGTGGGTGTGCCCAGCTCACCCCAGCCCGGGCAGCCTGCTGCTCTGGGGAAGGCACCAGGGATCCTGGGATAGGCTGAGCCTGTCAGAGCTGGGATCCAGGGAAAGGCTGAGCCTGTCAGAGCTGGGATCCAGGGAAAGGCTGAGCCCATCAGGGCTGGGATCCTGGGAAAGGCTGAGCCTATGAGAGCTAGGATCCAGGGATAAGCTAAAGGCTGAGCCTATGAGAGCTAGGATCCAGGGATAAGCTGAGCCTGTCAGAGCTGGGATCCAGGGAAAGGCTGAGCCCATCAGGGCTGGGATCCAGGGAAAGGCTGAGCCTATCAGGGCTGGGATTCCAGGTTGGGCTGAGCCTATCAGGGCTGGGATTCCAGGTTGGGCTGATCCCATCAGGGCTAGGATCCAGGGAAAGGCTGAGCCCATCAGGGCTGGGATCAAGGGATAAGCTGAGCCTGTCAGAGCTGGAATCCAGGGAAAGGCTGAACCCATCAGGGCTGGGATCATGGGATAAGCTGAGCCCATCAGGGCTGGGATCCAGGGAAAGGCTGAGCCCATCAGGGCTGGGATCAAGGGATAAGCTGAGCCTGTCAGAGCTGGAATCCAGGGAAAGGCTGAGGCCATCAGGGCTGGGATCCTGGGAAAGGCTGAGGCCATCAGGGCTGGGATCCTGGGAAAGGCTGAGCCTATCAGAGTTGGGATCCAGGGAAAGGCTGAGCCTATCAGGGCTGGGATTCCAGGTTGGGCTGAGCCCATCAGGGCTGGGATCCAGGGACAGGCTGAGCCCACCAGGGCTGGGATTCCAGGTTGGGCTGAGCCCATCAGGGCTGGGATCCCAGCATGGCCCAGGACACCTCCCAGGACCAGCAGGTTCTGCAGGGAGCCTCCGTGGCAGAGCAGAGCTCTGTGGGGCACTCCAGGAGAACCCCCAGGCTTTTCCAGGTGCTGCAGCTGTACTGCTGTGTTTTTCCAGGAGCTTTTGGGGACTTTGCAGCCCTGCCATTGCCAAGCCCCCCTGGCTAGGTGGCTGAAGCCCTTGCTGTGTTCCCAAGCTCACACACACAGAGCTGGGCAGGGTTGGCTCTGCAGGCTGCACTGCTGGCATGATGGGGGTGACCCAAAACGAAGCTGAATGCCAGGGGGTCACGCCCTGCTGAGCTGGGGAGGTGGTGGTGCTGCCTCTGTTTAGGTTTTATGGAGCATCCCACAAATCTGTGCCATTGGGCACGGTTAAACCGGGCACCAGCAATCCCAGTTAAGCCTGGTTTTCCTTCACTCCTTCTCCTGTGCTGAGCTTTGGGGGTTCAGAACATTCCCAGCCCTTTTTCCCTGCGTTTGTGGGCTGGATTTTCACCCTGGGCTGGGATGAAGGGAGCCAGGGCAGAGCTGCTTCTCTGTTTGCTCATCTGTGGGTTTGGTTTTTTGTATTTCTTGAGGGGAACTTGCTGTTGGGAGGGTGGAGGGGAGGAAGAGGAAGGCTTTGATACCCCAGAGTCTGCAGGAATAAGGTTTTCAGTCAGCTGTAGGGAACTGTTTTGATTGCAAGGATGGCAAATGTTTGATGTGTTATAAATAGGGCCGACTGCGGTGGAAAAAAGAAAGCGAGTTTAAAAAAACCCTGATTTTTGGGTTTCACTTGGTGTGTTTTGCTTGTTCGAGGCTGAGGGAATTAGGGATAATTTTCCGTTTTAAAATATTTAAAGGCTGGAGAGCAAAATATCAAAATGAGGTCTGTGAAATCCCGTGGGGAAGCTGGTGATTAGCAGAGAATAACACAGACTTAGGCTCCCTCATCCCTGAGCTGGGCAGATGAGACCTTCAGGGTGGGTGTGCTGGAATCTGCCCTTCCCCAGCTTTCAAGGAGCTCCTCAGCTGGGGAACTTTGGCTGCTGGCACCTTCCCAGGTTTATCAGAGATTTTGCTGATGGTGCAGCCCAAAAATCACTTTTTTTTTTTTTTCCTCCACATCTCTCCCACCTCTTCACCTGGACTGATGCAGGAATTCCCCAGCTCTGCTCATGGAACAGCTTCACCCCCTGCTCCCAAAATCTCTCCTAATTTTCCATCTCCTGAATTTACCCAGGCAGGCAGGCAGACTCTGGGAGCTGGGGGTGGCTGTGCAGAATTCCCGTGTTCCTTTCCCAGTCCAGCTGCCAGGAGAATCCCTGGGCATCCCTCCTTGCACACACACACACACACACACACACACACAGAGCATTCCTGCCTCTCCCTGGCCACCCTGGCTCCACAGTGGCTCATTCCAGCAGCTCTTTCATTCCCTGAGGTCTCCAAGGGGAAATCAGGGTCGTTGCCATTCCCACGGCCCCGCCAAGGAATCTGAAGGAATCCCCAGTGAGCTCCAAAACAAAACTCTGGAGCAGCCTTGGGTGGGCAGGGGCTGTGTCCAGAGCTCTCCTGAGCATGATCCCTGTCACTCTTATAAGAAATGACACAGATTCTAAAAAGGTTGGTTTGTACAACTTCTCTCTCTACTTCCAGTTCTCTATTTTTATACCCTGATCTGGTCTAGCTGGACCAGCTTGATCAATTAATCAATGTACTTCACTTGGTTGGCTAATTAGTGCAATGCTCTTCTTATAAACAAGCTTTGAGGTAAACAAGAAACCAAAAAATATTAAAAAAACAACACCTACAAGTTGTTTATAATAACAAAGTATCATTATTTAGATGAAAACTACTTAGAAGCTCACAAATTAATTTTCTCACTCTCTGCCCAAACTGTGGCAAGCACAGATCCTGGCTGGATGCTGAGCTCCTGGGAATGCTCCCTGCACCCCAGGGATCTGAGGCAGCACTCCCATCTCACATTTGAGCTGTGTCCTGTGAATTAAACACATCAGGCAGCGAGGGCTGTGTGCCCTCAGCCCTCACCTCCCTCTGAGTGCCCTGGGGTGGAATTCCAGGTGAGATATCTGCCAGGAGCAGATTGGATCTGCCCAGGCCGTGCCAGCTGCATTGCCCTGGGCCAATATTTGCTCTGGAAGTGTTTGGCCAAAGGCTCTGGCTCTCACTGCTCCCAGGGTGAGCTCCTTGGGTATTTCCCATCCAGAAACCAGGGAGAACAGATTTGTTCTGCTCTTTCACTCCCAGGGAATGTTTGGTTTGGTTTTTAACCATTTCCGTGTCTGTTCCTGCCATCCCTTCCCAGTCTGGCTTCAGGAGAGGTGAGATCCCAGCCGAGGGAACAGGGATGTATCCCAAGCCTTCTCCTGGCTGCTCAGGAAATCAAAATGCTGAAGAATTGTCAGCACAACCTCCAAAAAGCCCCAGAGCTGCTTCCTGGGGGAAGGGCTGCTGGAATCCGCAGCGCCAGCATTCCTCCAGCTGCCTTCCAGCTCCCTTAGGCCAAGCAATGTATGGATAAACCCTTCCTTCCTTCCTTCCATGGATCCTGGAGAGGTCAGTGCTCCCCCGAGGAAGGCAGGCACCCCCTTCCATCCTTCCCAGGCCCTTTGGGGGCAGCACAATGGAAATTTGGAAATTTGGTGTTGTGAGGCTCCAGGTTAAACAAGGAGCCGGTGCCAGCTCCTCCAGGCTCGTGTCTAGGGGATCTGTGTTGGTTTGTCTCCCTTCCTGGTGGGTTTGGGGGATGTGGGGATGGATTCTCTCCTCCTCTCCTCCCGTGCTGATGCCTCCCAGTTTAATTAGAGCCAGCCGGGAGAGAACCTCAATCTTATTATTCCCTCCCAGCAGGGCAGCAGCAGCGTTTCTTGGACGTCAAAAGGAGGATTAAATTAGTCTGGAAATGAGGGGGTTTTGCCTCCTTCACTTCTCTGGGCTCTGCAGAGGGTGTGGAGCCTCTGGAATTGCTGTGGTGATGGATTCTGCCAGCCTGGTCCTGGCAGGGCTTATTTACAGCTTCCCAAGCCACAAACCCAGGGAGAAAAGTGGGAATGGAGCTGCTTGGGATGGCTGCACCCTTCCCAGGTGTGTTAGGGAACAGAGCAGGCTTCCAGGGGTGCGACCTGGGCGGAAGGGATCCCGTTCTGGCTGTGGGATTCTTGGCAGGGGACAGGAGGTGGCAGCTGGGGCGGAGCTGTGCCCTGCTGAGCTTGTCCTGGCAAGCCTGGCAGCTGCTCCTGGGATGATTCCAGGCTCGAGAGGGAAGTGTGCCTGCCCAGCTCGGGGCTGGGGTGTGTGCTGGCACCCCTGGTGTGGGGCAGGCGCCCAAGGAAAGCAGGAAATCACACTGGGATGGGTTCTCCATCTGCAGGCAGCTGGGGGTGATGGGGGAGCTGCTTCTGAGGGCTGGCTGGGCATGGCAGGGAGCAGGGATTGGGAGAAGGGAATGGGAAATGGGGAGCAGGAAATGGGAGCAGGAAATGGGAAATGGGGAGCAGGGATTTGGAGCAGGGAATGGGAAATGGGGAGCAGGAAATGGGAGCAGGAAATGGGAAATGGGGAGCAGGGATTTGGAGCAGGGAATGGGAAATGGGGGGCAGGAAATGGGAGGAGGAAATGGGGGCAGGGAGCAGGGATTGGGAGAAGGGAATGGGAAATGGGGAGCAGGAAATGGGAAACGGGGAGCAGGGATTGGGGAATAGGGAGCAGGAATTGAGAGGAGGGATTGGGGAATGAGGAGTAGGGATTGGGAGCAGGGAGCAGGGATTGGGAGCAAGGATTAGGGAATGGGGAGCAGGGATTGGGAGGAGGGATNCCCTTCCCAGTGCCTGGTTTGGTGTCTCCAGGTGCTTCTGAACCTGGATAATTCCCTAAAGAGATCCCTCCCCCTCTTCCTCAGAAAACATCCAGCCCCATTTTGTATCCTCACGGGAGCAGGAGTGTTCCAGAGGAAGAAAGCCTCGATAAAAATCAAATATTTGATGTTGGAGTAAACAAACCCGATTGTTCCTTCAGATCTGGAGTTTTCAGTACAAACAGGAGGAATCCTGGCAATGCCCCGGGGCAGGCATGGAGCCCTGGGAGCCAGTGCCAGCTTTCCCAGACCACTTTGGATGTCTGGATGGGGAATTTGCTGTTGTTTGGGGCAAAATAATCACTAATTGCTCCCCACAACTCCCAGACAGGAGGGTGGAGCCAGGTGAGAGTCGGGCTGTGCTCCCAGGGAGCAACAGGACAAGAGGAAACGGCCTCGAGTTGCACCAGGGAAGGTTTAGATTGGAAATCTGGGGAAAATTCTTCATGGAAAGGGTGACCAGGCATTGGCACAGCTGCCCAGAGCAGTGGTGGAGTCCCCATCCCTGGAGGTGTCCAAAAAGCACACGGATGTGGCACCTGGGGACACGGGTTGGAGGTGAACGNATTGGGAGCAGGGAATGGGGAGCAGGGATAGGGAGCAGGAATTGGGAGCAGGGAATGGAGAGCAGGGAGCAGGGATTGGGGAGCAGGAATTGGGAGCAGGGATTGGCCAGCCTGGTTCACTCTGGCTGTGCCCCATGTCCCTTGTCAGAGGGTTAAAGCAGGAGAGTGNTTTGGGGCAAAATAATCACTAATTGCTCCCCACAACTCCCAGACAGGAGGGTGGAGCCAGGTGAGAGTCGGGCTGTGCTCCCAGGGAGCAACAGGACAAGAGGAAACGGCCTCGAGTTGCACCAGGGAAGGTTTAGATTGGAAATCTGGGGAAAATTCTTCATGGAAAGGGTGACCAGGCATTGGCACAGCTGCCCAGAGCAGTGGTGGAGTCCCCATCCCTGGAGGTGTCCAAAAAGCACACGGATGTGGCACCTGGGGACACGGGTTGGAGGTGAACGTGGTTGGACTCCGTGATCTTGGAGGTCTTTTCCAACCTCAGCCATTCCATCATTCCAACTTTGGCCAATTCCCGTGTCCAGCATCCCCAGGCAGTGCAGGGGCTGGGAGGGGAACCTTGTCCTGCCTGGGCTGCAGGGAAGGACACTTTGGGCTGGGTTACTGGGGGCATTGGTCACCCTGGGCAGGGGACGCTGCGGGTCAGGGACCGGGGCTGTTCTTGGACTGAGGGTCCCTTCCATTTCCCATGGAATGAGCCCTGGCTTCCCAGCTTGTCAAACATCTCCTCTGACAGAATTCCAGCCCCTTGTCCCCGACCCTGAGCTGCTGCAGCAGTTCAGAGTGGTGGCTGTGCTGTCCCCCTGTGCTCCCCAGGCTGTTCTGTGCTGCCTGCTGGGAGCTGAGCGTGTTCATTCCCTGTTTACTTGCATTTTGCTGGGTGTGAAACCGAGTCCTTGGCTCCAAATGGAGCTGAGAGACGTTTCTGCTGCTTGTTTTTTCCAGCAGGCGTTGGAGTTGGAGCTGTGGGCTGGGATTTAGGGAGCTGTGGAGCTCCTGGTGGGTGAGGAGCATCCTGACTGAGCCAAGCTTTGGGTGCTCGGGGATGTTTGGGGGTTTGGTGGGGTCTTTTTGAGGGGCTTTGGGTTGTTCCTGCCACCTCCTTTCTCTTGCAGGTGCTGTGTGGACCATTCCTGTTCACCATTCTCTCCTTGAGGTGGGAAGATTCAATCAGTGCCTGATCCTCCTCCCTTTTCCTTTCCCCACAGCTGGTCAGCGAGAAAGTCGGAGGGGCCGAAGGGACCAAGTTGGACGATGACTTCAAGGAGATGGAAAAGGTGAGTGGGGAACCAGGGGAATCCCCAGAATCACCCCGTGGCTGCTGTGGGATTGGCTGAATCCCTGAGCTGATCCTCACTGGGCTCTCGTCTTTCCTGCAGAAAGTGGACCTGACCAGCAAGGCTGTCACAGAAGTGCTGACCAGAACCATCGAGTACCTCCAGCCCAACCCAGGTGAGGGCCTGCACCTCCCCTCTCCCCTTCCCAGCTTTCCAGAGAAACAAGGAGATCAGGGAGATCCCTTTTGCTCCAGGTTTGGATCAGTCTGGGTGCCCCTCTTGCCCTGAATCCAGGCTGCTGAGCAGGGGCAGAACAGATGCAGCTTTTGCCTCACACCTAGAGAGGCCCTGAGGGGATCCGTTTTTCTTGGAATGTCCAGGAAAATGTTTCTGGGCTGAGAAGGGGTGGCTGGCTCTGTCAGCCCTGCATCCTTCCAGCCAGCTGCTGCAGAGAGCACTCCAGGGACCCTGGGAGTGCTGGGGAAACTCCTTTGGCCTTCCCTGGCCAAGCAGTGGGGATCTATTTTTGCCTCGTGTCTTGGAAAAGAACCTTTTTCACAGCGAGGGATATTTCTGGGGGATGGAAACAACAGAGCCTCTTGGCTTTGGGTGTAGCAGGGAGGGAAAAAGAAAAAAAAACCCTGTTGGCAGCAGCTGAGGGATGCAGGGAATGCAGAGGTGGCAGAGGCTGAGGTGTTTGTGTGGCAGCTTCCAGAGCCAAGCTCACCATGCTCAACACGATGTCCAAGATCCGCGGGCAGGTGAAGAACCCCGGCTACCCCCAGTCTGAGGGGCTGCTGGGGGAGTGCATGATCCGCTATGGGAAGGAGCTGGGAGAGGATTCCAACTTTGGTGAGTGTCCCCTGGGCCTGGGGGGGGAGTGGGGCAGGCTCCTGATTCATTTCTGAGGTGGCACTCTGAATTCTGGAAGGGTTTGGGTGAACTTTGTGGCACTGGACAGTGAGGGGGGCTTAAAAGGGGTTCAGAAACTTCCAGAGTGAGAGATTCCAAGAGAAAGAGAGGAGGTTTAGATGGGATATTGGAAAAAATTTCTGTGAGGAGGGTGAGGCCCTGGCACAGGGTGCCCAGAGCAGCTGTGGCTGCCCCTGAATCCCTGGAAGTGCCCAAGGCCAGCCTGTGATAGTGGAAGGTGGGACTGGATGGGCTTTAAGATCCTCCCATCCCAAACCATTCTGTTACTCTGAGATCCTGGATCTCAATCCACTTATTAAACCCTGAGATAAATTTTCATGTGAAATAAAAACCTCCCTCTAAACTGAGCAGCGAAGCAGGAATGGGACAGAGCAAAATTGAGAGTTTCACACAGCTCTTAAGGATCCCTCCCAACCCAAACCTTGCTGTGATTCCATAGGGAGGCTGAAGCCAAGAAATCTTCTGGCATGGCTGTTCTCAGAGCCACGTGTGACTGGCAGGGAGGAGGGGGTGAAGCCTTTTGGTGACATCAGTTTTAATCCCCTGGAACCTCGGCCAGCGCACGTGACGGCCCCCTGGCAGCACAGCTGCCTCTGCCAGGGCAGGGAGGAGCTGCCTTGCCTCAGGAAAATTAAAAACCTCTGGCTGCTTTTGGGCCTGACAGAGGATTTTAGAGATCCTCCCTGGCCAGCTCAGAGCTTTGCATCAATCCTGGCTCACAGGGACTGAGGAGAGCAAGGGAAGGAAGCTTTTAGGAGAGCACACCGAACTCTTATTTCCTTAATGGCCTCCTTAAAGCAGCTTTGAGGACTCCATCTCTCCTTTCCAGATTATTCAGAGTTACTACAATTGAAATAACACTTCTGGTCTATTGATTTTTCCAGCTGGACAATGGAGAGATGTTTTCCCTTGACCCTCTCACTCATGTGTTTTCCTGTGTTCATGCACTGCTGAAATTGTTTTGCCAAAGCTGCACATGAATAATTTCATCTCTAAATGTTTCCTCTGCACTAAAAAGCCAGCACTGAATATGCTTTGCTGCAAGTCTGCCTGGCTTAAGTGCCAGAGTGGCCAGAGCCTTAGAAAAGGATGGAACTGAACAGGTTTCACTGAGTGACTTTGAGCTCTGGGACTGTCCAAGGCCGGCTTGGACAGGGCTTGGATCCACCTGGGACAGTGGAACGTGGGATGGTCTTTAGGGTCCTTCCAACCCAAACCATTCCACGATTCTGGGGCACACGAGGGCTTCCTGCAGCCCCTGGGCCTCAGGCTGTGTTTAATCCCCTCTCCCTGTCCCCTCCCTGCTGCTGTCCCCGCAGGGGACGCGCTCCTGGACGCCGGCGAATCCATGAAACGCCTGGCGGAGGTGAAGGACTCGCTGGACATCGAGGTCAAGCAGAACTTCATTGATCCCCTGCAGAACCTGTGTGACAAGGACCTGAAAGAGATCCAGGTGAACACCCCTCAGGTCTTCTCTCCTTCTCATCTCCCTGCTCTCTGGGCTCTTTGGCTCTTGGGGCACGGAGCCGCCTGCTCTGGAGTGCTGGGAACCAGGGGCTGGCAGGAATTCCCTGCACTGTGTGTGTTTTCTCCCTCCAGACTCTCTGGTATTTCCTCCCTGCTCAGTGCTGCTCCTGCTGCTCCTGAGCAGCCCAAAAGGCTGCATGCAGGTTGGAATGGTTCTCCATTTGCCATGTTTGATGGAGAGTGTCATGGGAATACATCCCAACACCCCTTCTGGGCTTGCTGAATTGGGTTCTTAGTGCTGTCAGCTCCCAGATGGGATAAATTTGGGCTCCAAGCTCCCCTCAGGTCTCTACTCAGCATCCCAAGGATCCCTCTGGGGTCTCACTGGGAGAACAGGCAGCTCAGGGGCTGTGCTACACACAGACAAGTCCAGGCCTTGTAACAGGATCCCTCCCAACCTCCAGTTCCCCAGGCCAGTCTCCTGAGGGAGTTCTCACTGTCAGTGTTGTCCTGGGTGAAGTGACCACCAAGTGCTGCCTCAGTGCCTGTCTGTCCCCAGTTCCACGGGGCTACTTTAAGCATCCCTGCCCTAAGACCCAGGAGTGCAGTGCCCAGAACCCACATTCCTGCTGTCCAGAGATCCCTGCAGCTCCTGGGGAGCTCAAAGGAGCAGGACAGCTCTTCACCATCCCAAAGAGCTTCTGTGGGGAGCAGACCTGGGCTGCTCTGCAGCCTTTTCCTCAGTGGAAAGGGTCTGGAATCATTCCCCCATCACACCCTGGGGCCTCTCTCCCACCTGGAGCAAAGGTGGGAGCCACAGGAGATCAGGTTTCTGACACCAATGAACTCAGCCTGTAACTGGAGCTGCCCTCCCAAGCCTCTGGCTTTTCCCTCTTCCCTGTTCCCTCCATCCTCCCCCAGCACCACCTCAAGAAGCTGGAAGGGAGGCGCCTGGACTTCGACTACAAGAAGAAGCGACAGGGCAAGATCCCCGACGAGGAGCTCCGGCAGGCCATGGAGAAGTTTGAGGAGTCCAAGGAAGTGGCAGAGACCAGCATGCACAACCTCCTGGAGACAGATGTGAGTGTGGGAGGCAGAGCTGGGGGGTTTCCGTGCCTTCCAGGTGGCATCTCCTGAGCTCCTGAGGGAGGCACTGATCACACGCCAATTCCCACTCCTCTCCTCCCGAGTGGGGCTCTGCCCTGGGAAAGATCTGACGTGGCAGGCCCTGATCCAGCTCTTGGCCGGAGCAGAGCCCATGCCAGGCTCCTCTCGGGGTGGTGAGGGGATCAGTTTGGGAGGTAACACAGCTGGGAAGGGTTTGGGAAGGATTTCCCAGCTGGCAAACCCGGAGCGGCAGGAAGCGGGCTGTGTCCTGCGCAGCCTCAGCCGAGTCCCAGAGCTCCTGCTGGGCTCCCCACGGCTGCCCCAGGAGTGCCCAGCTGGGAGCAGGTGCTGATCCCAGCCCCGTGTTGCCCAGATCGAGCAGGTGAGCCAGCTGTCAGCCCTGGTGGACGCCCAGCTGGATTACCACAGGCAGGCCGTGCAGATCCTGGACGAGCTGGCCGAGAAGCTCAAGCGCAGGTGAGTCCCAGGGTGCTCCCTGTGCTTCCTCTGGAAACCCCTGAGTGCCCCTTGGAATCACAGAGTCCCACAGTGGGTGGGGTTGGAAGGGATCTTGGGGTTCATGGAGCAGGGACACCTTCCAGTACCCCAGGTTGCTCCGAGCCCTGTGCAACCTGGCCTTGAAAAATTCCAGTGGGATTTGAATTTACTTGGGTGTCTGATCCAGCCCAAATCCTGGCTGAGGAAGGCTCGTCCCACCTCTGCTTCCTCAGCCTCCCCACCCTGGGGAGGATCTGGCCGTGCTGCCCTGCTGCTCCTCCCTCCTGGGAGAAGCTGCAGAGTGGATCCCGTGCCTGCTCTGAACTGGGAGGAGCTGGGAGGACTCTGCCAAGCCTGAGCTTTCAAACTACAGCACGAGTGTCCTCTGCTGGCCTGAATTCCTGAGCATTCCATAGCAAAACCTGGCATGTGTGGGCCCTCTGAAGGGCAGATCCCAAACCCTGGGGAAGTCTCACCTTCCACAGGCTCCAGCACACAGGGACTTGTGCAAATCCCTGTCTACAAACCCTTTCCTGCCCTGTGCAGGATAAACACCGTGTTGATCCCATCCTGTTCCCTTCCTCATTGCCCTTAGCCATGTTTCTTTTCCCTGTCCCAGGATGAGGGAGGCCTCCTCACGTCCCAAGAGGGAATACAAACCCAAGCCCAGGGAGACCTACGACTTCAGGGAGACTGACCAGTCCAACGGGGGCTTCCCCTGCAACCCCACCCCCAAAGTCTCAGGTAACGTTGTCCCAGGTGTTCCCTGGTGCCCCCCAGGGAAGGAGGGCAGCTGCTCTGCCTGCACAGGATGTTCCTGGTGTGCTGGATGCTCCTGCACAAGCCTATGGCTCTGGAAAACGTCAGGAATGCCTCTGGATCGAGCTCTTTTCTCCTGGCACCCAGGAGCCTTTGCTGTGTTGGCTTTGGGGATGTGCCAGAGGGGTCTCCAGCCTGGGCCTCTCGCTGTCAGTGCCAGACAGGAAAACTGAAGCCTCTCTCCCTCCCTCCCTCCCTCCCTCCTTGTCTTCCACCCCGCTGCATCCCTCACTCCCTGATCCTGGCAGGTTCCTAACAGCATGGGGGCCCTGCTGTTTGTCCTAACAGCTCCCTCTAGGCCCTGCCTGTCCCTGTCTCCCATTCCCGTTGGTTTAAGCATGTCTCTCTTTTGTTTGGAAGCAGCTTCCACCTCTTTCCGGTCGGACAAGCCGTCCCGGGCCTCCGTCAGGAGTATCCGTGAGTTTCCTCCCCTGCACTGCTCCCCGTGTGGCCTCCTCTCCCCGTCCCTCCTGCCTGCTCCTCCCTGCTGCTGCTGCTGCTGCTGCTCCTTGGAGCTGCTCCTCCCTCCGTGCTGAGCCTGAGCTGAGCCCTGAATTAACCCAGCCACGCTCCAGTGGGATTTGCCACCCCCAAAAAACAGAGCCTGGCTCACCCCGAGGAGCTGCAGCAGCTCCCAGGCATGTCCTGATCCCTAGGGATCAGCAGCTTTCCCACGAGAGGTCACACACCTCAAGGATTTCCCTCTTCTCACAAGCACCCAGCCTGGATCTCTCCCCCTCCTGCTGCCCGTGTCCCTGTGGAAGGCTGGAGGGAGGAGGCAGAGCCTCAGCTCGTGGAGTTCGTGGGGTGTGGTCCCAGCTGGGCCTCGGGGGGGTCGTGGGGTGATGTGGGGTCCGTGGTTCCTCCTGCAGGGCCTTGGGATCCCGGGGCTGGGCTGGGGATTGGAGCTGTTGTGCTGGGAAGGAGGCTGGAGCAGGGCCGTGGTGGTGGGACCAGCCTGGTGATTTGGGGAGTTTGGGTTTGAGTTTTCTCTCAAACCCATCCGTGCCTGGCTGCTGCCTGTGGTGATTCCTCAGTGCTCTCCTCGTGCTGGGCCCTCCCTTGCTGTGGGTCCTGGAATCATGGAATGGTTTGGGTTGGGAGGGACCTTCAGGACCATCCCATTCCACCCCTGCTATGGCAGGGACACCTTCCCCTGTCCAGGCTGCTCCAAGCCCTGTCCAGCCTGGCCTTGGGCACTGCCAGGGATATTCAGCAGCTGGCTGCCCTTGCTGCCATTCCCTTGCCCTGGCTGGGAGAGCCCCTGCACGGCTGGGGGGTCCTGCAGGCCCTGGGGGTCTCTCTTAGCTCTGTCCCTTTCCACTGGGATTCTCCCAGCTCCGAAATGTCACAGCAGGAAATCCCTCAGAAAATCCCTTTGCAGCCAAAAGGTGATGCTTAAATCCTGGAGCTGAGCTGGGGGAGTGAGACTTGGGGCTTCTCCTGAGTTCTGAGGGGCTGCTCATGGATTTGAAGCCCCATGGCCAGGGAGGCAGCTGCTGTCCCATCCCTCCTGCCACCCTCAGCTGTGGGGTGACCCCTGCAGAGTCCCCCTCCGTGTCCAACCCCACCACTGAGCCACAGGGCAGCTTCTCTGCTCGCCGGGGGCTAACGTGGCTTGTCGGTGATCCCTTGAGGCCGGAATGCAGGAGGTGCAGGCAGGAACAGCACACGGGGCTGTGCTGGGCCAGTGCAACCAGCCCTGCCCGTCCAGGCGGGCTCCAGGACCCCGCGGTGCCAGGGCAGGGCTCTGGGTGTCCCCGCTGGGTGTCCCCGCTGGGTGTCCCCGCTGCGTGTCCCCTGACGTGTCCCCGCTGTCCCCGCAGCCCCCCTGGACCAGCCCTGCTGCAAAGCCCTCTACGACTTCGAGCCCGAGAACGACGGCGAGCTGGGCTTCAAGGAGGGCGACATCATCACCCTGACCAACCAGATCGACGAGAACTGGTACGAGGGGATGATCCACGGCCAGTCCGGCTTCTTCCCGCTCAACTACGTGGAAGTGCTGGTCCCGCTACCTCAGTGAAACCCGAGCTCCATTCCGGCTCCAGCCCCGCCCTGCCCGCCTCTCCCCGGGGCCCGGCGCTACCAGGGAACAAACCAGAAGGGTCCCACGGCCCCTTCCCCCGTGAATTTGGTCATTTTCTTTTTTTTTTTCTTTTTTTTTTTTCTTTTTTTTTTTTTTTTTTTTTTTTTTTTTTTTTNTTTTGTCCTTCTGGTGCTTGAACTTCGGTACTTTGTGCGCCCCCAGCCCCGGCTGTGCTGCCAGCACTGCCCTGTCCCTGTCCTTGTCCCTGTCCTTGTCCCTGTCCCTCCCCACTTCTCGTCTTTCCTTCGGGTCCAGCACCCAGATGACCCTGTGGGACAGCCAGGACGTGTCCTGGACACACGGGTGACCCTGTGGGACAGCCAGGACGTGTCCTGGACACACGGGTGACCCGGGGCAGGGCAGCCCCAGCCCCACCCTCCCGCCCCAGCCAACGCTGTCCCTGTCCCCACGGATCCCAGAGGGATCAGGGGAGAGGAGCTGGGGCACAGCAACACTAAAACACCCAGCGAACACTAAGGCAGCCCTGCAGGGCAGGAGCTTGGGCTCAGAGCCATCCCTGCCCACCCTGGAGGGACAGTAGGGATGTCCCCTGCCCTGTCCAGCCTCTCCCCACAGAGCTCAGCCCCGTGAGGAGAGGCTGCTCCTTCTGCCCGTGGTTTTTCCCTGGACCTCAGGCTTTTCCTGCCACAAACTCTCCCAAGTGGGTCACACCTGGAGGATCACCTGGAGGGGAGGAGCTGGGCCACAGCCCGGGCTGTCTGTGGTGGGGCAGAGGTCGTGGCTCCTCTGCCCAGGGCTCTGCACCTTCCCCCTTCCCGGGGATCCCCCCCGTGGCTGGAGCTCACCTGGCCCTCAGGTGCCTTCCCTGCACCCCCACCCTGCCCAGAGCCCCCCTCCCTGGGGGGAATGCACCCCTCTGCCCCTGGATTGCTGGGAAAAGGGATGGTTCATCTCGATGTCACTCCTGCCACCCCTTACCCTCAGCCGCGCTTCTCCTGCCCGGGAGGTGGGGACGGGGACACAGAGCAGCACTTGCTGGGTTTTTCCCTGCTACAAAAGTGGGTTTTTCCCCTGGTGGGGCTGGGACGGGCCCCAGCCCTGCTCTGTGAGCCCCAGGGCCGTGCTGCAGCAGCCCCGGCCCCGCTCTCCGTAAGGATTTGCTCCGTGCATGCCCACGTGCGTCTGACCCCGCGCCCCGAGCAGAGCAGTGACCCCGGCCCGGGGGGGGCACAGGGCAGGGAGCCCAAGGGACCCGAGTCCTGGGGGCCCTTCCTGCTCTCCCCTCCCCGGAGGGACCAGGGTCACGTCCTGGGGACACAATCCCGCTCAGGTGGATTGAAACGCGTTCTGTCAGCTGGGACACCTCGCTAGATCTTTTTTTTTTTTTTT
>VWZV01008021.1:0-21039 GCA_013397155.1 Irena cyanogastra | reverse complement strand
TTTTTTTTTTTTTTTGTCTTTTAGCTCAGCTATCTCGGCTATCTTCTTGTTCTCTCCACAATATTTCTGAGGTTTCTGGCTTTTCTGTAATCATAAGCACTAGTATCTGGGAAGTGAATATTAGAAGTTTATTCAGCTGCCCTGAGCAATTTGTATAAACTCCATATGATGCTTTCCATGTGGTTTTAATTATAAGCACACTATAAAAGCAATTAAAGGCATGGAATTATGAAAACACCAAGATGAGAAAAAACCCCACAAACTTTGCTGCTATGTGTGGAAAACACCTGTACAGATACTGAAAGCCAAACAATGTTAAGTCCAAGCTCCTAAAAAAATTTCTATTGAATCAGTTAAACCCAATTATTATCTGTGTAGTTGCAGCACATGGTTAGCAGTTTGAAAAAGAAACAATTTTAAAATTGTCTGCTAAAATTATATAAAATGCATCCAATAAAATACATCCTTAATTCTCCAGGTTACATACAAATTTATGACCTATGTCCGGTGCTTATGTTGAGGAGTTGTGTTTAATGGTTCAGGTACTGTTACAATGAGAGCTCCCCAGACACAATTCTTCATTTTAAGCAGCTTGTTGGATTGCAAAGCCCACCAGACCTATCAAGCAGTACTGCATTATTTGGTGTCTCAGAAGTTCTTGATAGATTTGCAACAACCTTCAGTTTTGGAGGCCGCATAACTCAGATACACAGGATACTTCCCACGATTATTATAAAAACAAAGAAAATCCTAAGGACATTAGCTCATGGCTGGCTATTGGGAGCAGATTATGAGATTTCTTTCTAGAATCTGTGGCTTGTATAACATGAAGTCTGTGTTTCTTGGAGTACTGCAGCAGTGCTGATGTGTTCATGACTGGAGTACGTTGCTAGTGTGTGCAGCTGTGAATATCCAATGAATACTTGTTTCCGCTCTTCAACTCACATGCATTTGCTTATTTATCTCCTCAAGCAAGTATTGTTGTTAATGTGACTTAATTTTTCTTGTTAAGGATATGGCAAACCAAACAGAACTTAAAGTGAAGCTAGGCACCAAAGCGATAATTTTCAAAAATCCCAGACATGTCTAAATACACTGTTTTCTCTAGTAAAAACAACAGCAACAGAAGGACTTTCCTGATGGACTCTCACAATGCTAACTTTTACAGACACATCTATAGTTATTTATTACTGATTAATCAACTAATAAGACCTTTTGCTATTGCTCCTGTGTGGTTTAGCCCTCAGAGAGTGGCACTCTGTGTGCGTAGAGGTGTAGTTGACAAAAATCTGTATATGGTAAAGTTTTACCATTATTAAGAGACTGGAGATACCTAGACTTACTCTGTAAAGACAACAGAACACACAGAAACATCATAAAGGCCCTAGTTGACATGTGTTCTGTGCTGAACACTTTGAAGAATTCAGTTTCCCAGCTTTTCCTCCAATGGCATTTCTTCAAGTAATTTTTACTTTTTCCATGCACAGAGGCAGAACACAGACGGGATCATTCTGTCTTGGCTTGTACTTCGAGTATAAAGTATTTTTTATGATTCTTCATAGGGTCTTTGGAATATGTATAAAGCAACATCTTTTCACCAACAGAAACATAGCTAGGGAAAAATCACAGCTTTAGCAAAACAGAATTTCTATTGAAATTAGTGTTAGTATTGAACTTAGAAGCATGCACTACTTCCTTTTTCAAGGAAAATATCCCCAAGACTCTAACGTTAACACGTTCACTTGCAGTAAACAAACTAAAACCAGTATTTTCTTTTCATGCTACTAAATGCAATACATTGCCTATTCTCTGATTAGAAGAGGAATATTTAAAGTGCTTATCCAACATCTGTTAGGATTAAAAAAAAAATTAAGTGCATAGGCTGCTAATTTTGTTATTTGTTTTCAGATAAATCCTGAAGTTACAGAATTAAGTATATGAATGAAAATTAATATTTCAGTACTCTATTATGAAAAATGTTTTGGAGTGTCAAAGTTTATGAGATTTCATTTTGTCTAATATATTCCAAAACCATGGCAGCTGCGAGAACCTGACTAGCTTGGTGCTCATACACCAGAGTAACTGATTTGATTAAATGCATTTTTTCCATATCCAGTCTATGCTTGTTATCTTCCAGCACATTTGTGGTATACATTTACAACTTCTCAGGTAACAGCAAAATAGCATCTTGACAGTAGAAATTAAAACCTAGCAGCAGTAGCTTTAAAAAAAGTGCTTTTTGTCCATCATGTGGAGAAGTGTTTAAAACCATAAACCCCACCTGGAGAAAAATGTGTACATATTTCTTTTTCGACAAGTGTAAAAGCATGTACTCTAAAAGACATTCAAATTAATATGAATAGTAAATTAATTTTATATTTATTAGTACTGAGGGGAAAATAAAGGAGATTGGGGAAAGAGGCGCTTGTTTCTCAATTTAAGCATTTTGGACAGTCATCCTAAATTTAAATATATTACAATGCTTCAAAATTTATGAACACATTTTAAACATTTCATACTGCATGAAATGAAAGCTTTTATTTTTATTGAGTGTATTACTCTCCCCTAACTTAAAGCACAGGTGTTTGTATGAAGTAATGTCCCCAGGTTCTTGTATCTAACCACTTTCAGAGCATAACTATTTTGGCTTGTTTTTATGTTCTGCATTAGGATGATACAAACCAGACTAGGCTCCTCTGATTCATAAAAGTAAAAGTAGTTTTTCATTACCAGATCCAGAGCTGTACCTCTACACAGTAAACATCTATTTAACCAGAGAGAAATAAACCAAACAAACAACCTAGAAATTCTCTCCCAACTCTGAAATTCTGTGAGAAATTCAAGAGGTTCTGTTCTTCAAAATAACCAGAGACAGGCTTGTCCCCTCTGGCCAATCTTATAAATACAAATTGTTTCACAGGTAGATTTTGTTTCTGCCAATAAACAAGAGACAGTTTAAAAATGCAAGACCAGGAAAATATCCTTTCTTTGCTGATGGTAGTGGTAAAGGTCAAGTAAAATGTAACCAGAATTTCATGCTTCAGGTGTATCATTTGATGTATTTTAAATATTAAACTGCAATTCTGGACTCAGAACTTCACAGGCTAAATTAGACATCTATTCAGAGATTTGGCAGTTTAATGGACATTCACAAAGTCTTTCAGACAGTTTATTCAGAACATGAATTAAAGTACTTAGTATTTATCTCTGCACAGAATGCCTCTATAGTGCTGAGAAACAAAATGAGCATTTTTCTCACTTCTCTTCATAGAGTCATCTTCTTTCCCCTGTGGTACAGTCTTGCTGTTGGCCAACACGGATTCCAGATCACTCCAGAGGACCTGAAGGACAGGCCACCCTCCTTTGCTTCAGCACTGGGGACTGCAACATCACAAGTGTAGATGAGATGAGGTTACTCATTCAATTGTTATCCAACACACACACACATGTAAAATGGCCATGTTCATATATTTTATGTATATTAATACGTATATAAAGCTTTCAGTAAGCTCAGCTTGTTCACCCAGCCAGTAGAGTGTGACAGGAGATAACAAACAGCCAGGCTGCAAGGAATGAACCTCATCTTTCTATCACAATGAGATCTCATACAAAGATTAGCATCAACTTGGGAGCTACATACAATGAATAGCAAATATTCCACTTCTAGAAGTGTTCCCATCACCAACCACGAAGTACCACTACTTTGAAGAAAAATGAAATGCATAAACAAAGAATAGAAGAAATCAAAAATCAGGGGTCAAATTAAGTATATTTGAACTCATACTGTTTCTTTTCTCTCTCTTAAAGTCTTTCTCTAATGGTCCCTGCAGGGACACATGCAACTAAAACTAAAATTATACTAAAAGTATAATAACTAACATATACTTCCAGCTTGATACCAAATTTCTGTTATAATCTCGGCTATAGCTTTCATTTTCTCCCAACGAGAAGTAGTCTGTGCCATGAAAAATGCTTTTATTAGATGTATTTTAATATCAAGTAAAATATTTCCTTTACTGCTTTGAAATTAGAAATTGAAAAAGTTATCTTTTTACCTGTAGTGTTGCTTCCCCTATTATTACAAGGAGAAAACTAACACAAAGTCTCATATGCATGATGATATCAGAGACATTTTAGGATTCAATCACTCCCTAGCAGATAAGAACTTGCTGCTTTGAGCTTATTGCTTGACAACAGGAGATGAAATTGCTGCTTATAACTGTTTAAAATGCTAACACAAACAGTTAAAGCCTATTGTAACCCTAATCAGGTTTACATCAGGTTTCAATACCTGGTGTTGATAGGTGGTGCCTTGGAAACCAAATGAATGATAAAAAAGCAAACAAAAAACCAAACAAACAAATAAACAAACAAAACAAAAACCAAACCAACAAACAAACAAAAACCACAAAAAAAACACACACCAAAAAACTCACCACCACAAAAGAAACCCACAATCATAAAATATTTCAGCAGTATAGCGATATGTGACAAAAATGGGTAATAAATTTCAGGACTGAGTGTGCATTTTTTGTACATATGAATGTATACAATTTACCGAAAAAACCACAGTACAAAATGTCTCAAATAAATATAAAGAATTCTACTTTTTTTTTTGTGGTATTTGTTAAAGAGTTGAAGTCCAGTAGCTTTATTTAGTAAAATTCTGTGGGATGAGGTGGTGTTCTGATCCATTTTCCATTGTATTCAGTGAGTCTTTAAATGGTAGCCAGCTGGCATTGACTTTGCGAGTGATGTCTTTTCATAGCAAAATCCTCAGAATACTACCAATCCCTTACATCAGCTATTTTTTTAGTAGTATTTAGCCTTGCTGCCATTACAAAAGTTCCAGAGAAAGTGGAAATTCTGTTGTTCAGAAAACTAGATTCAACTAAAATGCACCCTATAACATATCCATAGCATGCTATTGCATATTTGCATTTTATTTGTCTTACATATTTTTTTACTATTAAGGGTTTTTATTTTCCTATAATTACAGAGTTGGATAACTCTAAGAAACTGCGGTATAGCTGCTGAAATTCTAAAGGCTCACTCTGTTCCATTGCTTTTCAAAGCCATGAATGCAAAACACAATTTAAATGTGACATCTGGTAGAGTTATTAAATGTAGCAGCTGCTGAGGAAACATAAAAGGATTCTTCTTTTAAATAGAAAACAAGCTGACATTTTACAAACATTTATTCACCATTTCAGCTACCACTGTACATTAGAGAACACTAAAATAATCAGAAAGAATTTGAATGATCTGCAAAACAAAAGTATCTACTAAATTACAAAGACAGCAGATGTTTCAGCATTTATTTCTCTTTAAATTCTCTGCTTTCATATATTTCCAGGTCGAATATTCAGTACATATCTATTTTTCCTCTTATTAATTTTCAACTGCATATTGCATCCCATAGAATGTATGATATTTTGCTAACTTATCCTGAAACCATGTCTCAGCCAGATCACAGAGATGCAATATAATTACTGTCCCATTATAACAGTTTTCTTTGATTCCCCCCCACCTCTTGTGTCTGAGTAGTAGATCCTTGAACTTCAGGTGTCTGATTTGCATGATCACAGCAGTCTTTGTTGTGGACCCATTACTAGTTTTACTGCATGCGTATCCTTAACCAGACATGTCTAATTGGTGTGGAATAAAGCCTCTTCACTACCAGAACGTGTCGCACATCATTTTACAACTAGCATATGCTAGCATATGGTATGTGCAGTTTAGTTTCAGGAGCAGTCAAAACAGAAAATTATCAATAAGCTAACCTTGCCGTCTTTACACAAAAATTATCTTTTTAAAATTATACCTCCTGACTTCACATTAGAAACCCCTATCCTCAGAGCAAAACTTTTCTCTCAGAAGGGAATAGAGTTATTTTAGTAGGGTGTTTTTCCTTTGTTTTTTGCCCTATGGTCTTGAATTTGCCTTCAGTTATATTGTACTTACCTTTCCTTACAAAGTTGTTTAACCCTAACCCTAACCCTAACCCTAACCCTAACCCTAATTTTACTTGTCCAATATTAATTCAAGGTTTTGAAAAGACAAAATATATAAAAACTATATTAAGAAAGAAAGAAATGAAAAAAAAAGAATAAATGGTGCATTCCTTTTTTCAAAGGAAATTTCAATTGACTTGAGAAGAATGATATCTTGCTCACCTTGGTCTGAGAACTCATATTCTAACAATTTCTTTCAGACTAATGACAAACTAGCTCTTTTTGATATACAGTACCAAATGAGTCACAGTCTATTCAGTTCTAAAGGGCCCCCAATAATAAAGCCAATAGAAGTATAGAACAGAAGTATGTGGCTTGAGATGGTTGCTGGCGGTGCAGTGATTGGCTTACAGCTGCTTTCAATTCTGGAACATAACAAAGACAAAAAAAAGAAACAAAAATTACACAGTGGTTTGTGGAGTTTCTTTGGGTTTTTTGTTTGATTGGATGGTTTTTGTTTTTATTTGTTTGTTTGGCTGCATTTTTTAATAAAAATTGAAGTTAGACGTAGCTTTTACAATGAGTAGAGCTCAGACCAACTAGGACAAAAAAGTATACAAAAAGAAAAAAAAAGAAATTAAAAGAAACCTATCTAGAACGTCCAAAGCATCAGACTCCATTGAAATATGCAAATTTCTCTTCTTTGGAAAGATTAAATGTATTTTGTTTTCATTGCCAAGTATTCATATTAATTCACATGCTAGTAATTTCCTTTAGTTCAAAGTCCAAGGCCTAAATTCTGGCTGTAAGGCCATTTTTTCATAGCAGACATAGAACCATAGAATAGCCTGGATTGGAAAGGACTTTAAAGACCATCTTGTTTCAATCCTTCTGCCATGGGCAGGGACACCTTCCTCTTGACCAGATTATTCAGAGCTCCATCCAACCTGTTCTTGAACACTTCCAGGGATGGGACACCCACAGCTTGTCTGGGGAACCTGTTCCAGCACCTCACCACTCTCACAGTAAAGAATTTCTTCCTAATGTCTAACCTAAACCTATTCTCAGTTTGAAGCCATTCCCTCTTGTCCTGTCACTACATGCTCTTGCAAAAAACGTCTTTCTAACTCTCTTGTAGACTCCCTTCAGGTACTAAAAGGCTGAAATTAGGTCATCTTAGAGTCTTCTCATTTCCAGGCTGATATTTTCTTTCACATGTGCAAAAGAAAAACTTTATTGAGTCCTGTGAGTTCTGAAAAACTCAAGCTGTTACATGAACTTTCTATTCTATGAAAAAGCCAGTTTGGCAACCACTCCCAAACACACCCATTTCTTTTCTTGCCTTCAGCCAATCTCTTAGCTGTGCCAATGCAACTATTTACATAGGTGGCTTCACTAGAAACTGAATCATTAAAATACTCATTCATGTCACAACAGAGTCAGAAATTAACTTTTAAATTCTGTCTCTGCTGTCTCAGACCCAGATTTGAACAGAGGTCATGTGAAAGATGGACCAGCCATCTCCCTGCTGATCAATTAAATCAACGATCATGTGGTAGAAACAGGCTGAAACTTTACCAAGATTTAGGGGATGAGGAAACCTTTCAGTTCCCCCAGACACAGAACAGTTCCACAGAGAACAGTTCCACAGTTCTCACATGCGTAGACCTACAAGAACCTAAATTGTGGGGCAAAAATTCAGTGAAGCTTGCATGCTTAGTTCTGAAATACTCTGATGCTTCAGACACTCAAAACCTTGGAATGCTGACATTTCTAATCATTAAACTTTTCTGCATTATTAAATGCTTCTTTTATAAATTTCTCTATGCCTGTTTACTCTTGCAAGCATCTTAACTGGATTATATAGCAAGAATCATACTTTTACTTGTCATTTACGTCAAAGAAATAACAACTCTCATAGAAGTTACATGCCCAAGAAATCCCACACTATACTATTTCAGTCATCCAGGAAAGTTTTAAGGTCTATGGCATTAAAACACTAACCTAGAAAATTTTTCTTTTGCTATAATTTGAGCTGCCTGAAATTTATTTTTGTACTAAGAAATTATTAAAAAAATACGACCAAACAAACAAACAAAACTTAGATAATACTTGAAAGCAAATCTAGTGTAATAGTGTTTTGTATTAGTTTAATATTACTGTACTAGAATGCCACAGAAAGGGCTTTGTTCTGTTACAAGATAATTGAAAACTGTAGGAAAACACAGGCATTTCCTACACAGTGAATTTTACCATACCACGGAATTTATAACCAGATTTCTGTTTTCATCCTGCTACATGCTTTAGCCAAGATATGTCAGTCTAAAATGTTTTTTCTCCTTTCTTTGTTCCTCTCCTTGAAGCAGTGCTTTAAAAAAGTGATCATATTCTACAGCTGTGGTTACTTTGGGATGATACTGAAGACTGTGCTGACCAGTGTGGTCCCAGGGTTTCTCTGCATCCCCCTTCAACCGTTCTTGCACTATATTTATGTGACTCTGTTATGCTGTTTGAGGCAAAGATAATTTTTTCATTACAGAAGTGAATGATTGTTAACAGAGGGGAAATCTCAAAGTTCTAGTACCCTGCAATTAAAAGGAAGCCAACAGTCATGTTGATTACTATGAAGAATTGCTGGATGGGGTTTGAAATCACTGCATCTACCACAAACCTATTTTTGGAGTTGTGAAATTTATGCTGTATGGATTTATACACTTCTCTTCATCTCTCTGAATATAATGTAAATCTGAATGAAATCTAGTGTCTTCTAATTCCTATATAAAGGAAGAATTAAATAGGATATTAGAAGATATCTTTTAGATTTCTTTATCCCTGAAAGTGATATTTTGTAATGCTTTAGACAAAACTTTAAAATAATTAAGAATTCCTAACAAAATTAAGGAGATCAAAAGTTCTGTTTTTCAAAGAGCTTCCTGTATCCAAGTTGTTCCATTGCTCTAATTTTGAAAAAAAATAAAGTTATTAAAATCTTTATGCTGGAAGATACATTTAAAAAATCTTCAGTGAATAAAACACATCCTTTTACATGCTTGTAAAATGATCTTTTTTTGCAGCTGCCAAAAGTAATTTCAAATGGAAAATTGAAATATTTTATTTATATTAAGTTATGCAATGTCTTCAAATAGATACCTCACTAAAATATAAGCTAATTTTATAAGGATGAAGTTTTTGTATCAGCTGTTCTCTTGGAAAATTCTTCAACCAACGTTTTAACAGAAAGCTTAAGATATTTAATAAAATTTTCCTATCAAATATAAAATGTTAAGCTTGCGTAGATATCTGCTGCATTCCTAATATATCCTAACTTTTCACTTTCAATCTTCTGCAGCTCTTATTAAAGCCTGTATAGTAACTATATAAAGACTATGCAGGATTATCTAAGGGATTGCACTAAACTTTAGGTGTATATTTTTGAATGAGAGATGACAATAAAACCGAGTTTCCCAAAGTATTCGAATTAACCTTTAAGAATAGTCACAGAGATACCAAAAACACCAACCCAAAACCCCAGACTTGTTTTTTTCATTCAGACTCTTCAATCTTCAGAATGTTCCCTGGAGCCCTTTGTACCATCAGTGTGTTTGTGTTGGATATCTATATAGCAAGTCATGGCAATAGTGGCAATGGATTCCTGCTTTTATGAAAACTGAAAGTCATTCCAGTCAGATGCCTCTAAGCAAATCTAAGCAAAATTACTTTGGGGACCATCCATTCAGATGGAAATGATTTACAGCAGAAACCTGTCAATGAAGCAAGGAACTTCTGCACAGGAAAGTCACCAGTTGCATCAATACTTTATGGACTTGAAACTAGTATGAAAAATCATTGAAGTAAATATTTTTCTAAGGTACATAACTAGAGATTGAAATTGTTCCTATGAAAAGGAGGAGAAAACAAAAAAAACTTGACATACACATGTATTAAGTGCTATAGAGGTCTCACCTACTAAACAAAAAACTCTACACAGATCGATGTGTCAACCTGAGAATAATTATTTGCTTACTAACATTATTTTTTTCTCTTTTCATAAAATGCACACTTCTCATATTTGAAGGTGGTCTTGCTCCCTAAACGGTCTCAAATAACAAAAAGATGGCATGAAATGACTGCTACTGCTTTGCTATATAAAGTATGAAGCATCATATTACACTTGTACTGTTGTAGTTGAGACGGTCATAGTTGAGATGGAGACAATACAAAACTGCACACTCCATTTTCAGAAGGCTTCAAACCTGTTTTTATTATAGCATGCATGATTTTTATGTATTCTTACAAAACTCATAAGTTTACACTTTACTCATTGGTCATGAAAGACAAACAAAGTGCTTATTGGAATAGGCAGTTGCAGGATTCCCATATTTATCCTTCTTTCTTTATTGGTTTCTACGTCAATGACCTTAGTAGAAAATTCTTTCAGGGGTAAACATGGATCCTCTCATCAAACTTCTCTCTGGCTCACAGCAGTCACTGTAAAACCTCTTCCACATTGTACAGTAGTATGAATCGACTAAATTTACTAAGACAGTACAGCAAAAATAGCAAGTTCCTGAATTAGAAAGCTCTTTCATGATTTGGGTGCCTGTAAAGCATCTGTTTCTTTGAGTCTTCTCCTAACTTCAATGTTATATATGTCTGTGTAGCATATGTCTGTGTAGTGGGAACATATGGCCTGATTTTCCTTTCAAGGAGGACACTCAAATATTACAGTATTTAAATCTAAAGGCTTATACCATAAAACAAATATTCTAATGGGAGTTATGGCCTGATGAAGTTAAGCACATAGCCTTACTGAGAGACACGCTAGTGCACCAGATTGCACACGTATGTATGCCAGTAGATACCACTGGATCGCTCATGCTTCAGTTGAAAGTGTCCCCAAGTGTCTCAATAAGCCTTCTTCTTTCTTCAATGTCCAGCAAGCTTACCTTCTGGAGCATACTTTAGAAGCTGTAGATCAAGCTGGTATACCCCACAGGCTTGGGAAAGCTGCATGTCTCAGACGGAGGCATTCTCTCCCTCTATTGCCAAGGGAAAGTCTGGGAAATACAGTGAAGTCAGGAGAAGCGGTGACAGCTGCAGTTATAGTCTCCCTGCAGGACATTCAAGTCAAACCCAAATGAAAAATCAGGAAGCCAACAGGGCAAAGACAATCCAGGTTTGTTGGATCCAGGCAAACAGCCTGAATCAAATCAGCTACTCACTTTATTCATTGAAAATTTTGCTCTCCAGACACACAGCTGAAGCAGAAGAGTTAATGAATATCCTCATTTGCAAGAGTCTCTAGACCTGTAGCTTGGGCAAAGTTTGAAGAGAAAATATATATGTATTGTCAATTCCCCACAGTAGGAAAATGAGGTCTTCTAGTATCACTCCTAGCGAGAAAACAGAGTAAACATCATGGCACCATTTTTCTAAGCAACATTGTAAAAACAATGCAATAGTAAAGAAATGAGGCCTTACCAGCATTTTAGAGAAAGAGAATGTATTTACAGGTAAATTTAAAACTTTCATCCTTGTATTTAATGGTGTACTGTGTTCTGTGAATTCTCTGACCTTTTTCTTCCATATCAAGCAATTCAGTTAAGGCAAACCCAGGACACACAGCCAGGTTTTGGTAGCCTGGGGGCAATAGGAGTGGCTTGTGTGAGAAGGTGCCAGAAGCTTCCTCCATGCCCAGCAGAGCCAGTGACAGCCAGCTCAAAGATGGACGTGTCACTGGCGAAGGCTGGAACAATTAGAAATTATGGTAATGTCTCTGTGATAACATATTAAAGAAGGAAAGCAAAAAAATGAAAAAAAAGGTATTGCACAGATATAATTGCAGCCAGAGAAGAGCACAGTGAGAATATGTGGGAGTAACAACTCTGCAAACACCGAGGTCACTGGAAAAGGAAGGGAGGAGCTGCTTCAAGCACTGGAGCTGAGATTCCCCTGCAGCCCATTGGGCAGCCCATGGTGAGGCAGCTGTGCCCCTGCAGCCCATGAAGAACCACTGGGATGCAGATATCCACCTTGCAGCCCATGGAGGAGCCCCACACTGAAGCAGGTAGATGCCTGAGAGGAGTCTGTGATCCTGTGGAAGGTCAGTGCTGGAGAAGGATCCTGGCAGGGACCTGCAGACCCACGGAAAGAGGAGCCTACACTGGAGCAGGTTTCCTGTTAGGAAGTGTGACCCTGTAGGGGACCCACATTGGAGCAGCCTGAAAGGCTGCACCTTGTGGAAGAGTAACCCACATTTCAGTTGTTCATAGAGAACTGTTGCCTGTGGGATGGACTCACGTTGAAGCAATTCAGAGAACTGTTATAAAACAGTTAAATCATTCCTGTCCTACTAAAGAATTAATTAAGGTGGGACACACATTGCCTTGTCAATTTGAAATTTGAAAATTTTCTCATGCTTTGGGAGATGAAATCAATATATGGTTATGAAAGTAGCTATCTCTCTATTAAAGTAATTACAACAATATAAATTCGCAAAGATTCGCTGTACAGCTGAAAAATTCTTTGTGTATGTTTGCAACTTCCTTAGGAAGTGCCTTATTGGAGTAATACCAATATCACTGGTGGGACGTGCCTTGGCTTGTCTGACCCCTGCGTCTGAGCTTAATAGCAGCAGTTGAGGTGTTCAACCCCAAGAGACACTGACAGCTCATGTGGCAGTAAGTCCAGACTTGCCAGGCTCTGGAGGTGGTGGTGGTCTCTGCCTGAGACACTTAAGATGAATGGTGGAGGAAAAAGGAGGAGTCCTGGAGGAGTGTTATTTTGTGGACAGTGGAACTCTGGCATTTTAAATTGCACAGGAAGCCCGCTTCCCTGGGCATGAGCAGAGTCTGCTCTCTTTAAAATACCAAGTTTTGGGGAAGGAGATTTGGAACCGGGGCGGGGAGAAGAAATAGGAAGAGCAGAGGTACAATCCTTGTTGTCTGGCTTTTCCTTCACTTCCATTTGCTCTAATAAAACTGATCGCAACTGCACAGTCCAAAACACAGACTTTGCTGAAGATGTGTTTCCAGATTTTCCTAAAGCTGCCAATCTTTCTTCCACTATATCTCAAAATTGTAGATCCTGTACTAATTCAGGAGAAATTTGTGGGAAGTTTAAGAAAAGCCAGACAGTATATTTTTTTAATTTTTCTTTTGACAAGAAAACATTACCACTCACTAAAATTTCAACTAGCTGTTGATACACCCCTTTTTGTGCTGTACTTAGCTTCAGACCCATTGCAGATATAAAAAGCACAACAGAATCTCCCGCAGACAAAAAACAAACCAGAATTTGCAACTGATTTCCAAAAACCGCACTTAAAAAGCGAAAAACACCGTGATTTTAGCTCTTCAACAGCACAGCCTGCTTGTAAGGTTTTTAAAAACTGCCGCCGCAGCAGCACGCGGCCGGGACTCGCCGTGCTGCGCTGTGGGCTAGAGCCCCGCCCACGGTGCTCCGAGTCGCTCTCACCTGCTGCTGCCGCGTGCCGCCGCCCCGCCCTACGCTACCGCGCCCCGCTAACACGCCCTGAGCGACGACGACGCGATGCCACCGCGCCGGGAACGAGAAAGTGGAAGCTCCCCCTGCCCACAGCGTGCACAAATGCAAAAGCAGAAGCCCCCCCACCCCCGCACTGCGCGGAAATGAGAGAGCTCTCCCCCCGTCCGCAGCGCACGCCAGGAAGCTGTTGCAAGGAGGCAGGGCGGGCAGCCCCCGCTCCTGAGAAGCGGAGTAGGCTGAGCTTCCCTCCTGCTCCCTNGAGGTGGTGGTGGTCTCTGCCTGAGACACTTAAGATGAATGGTGGAGGAAAAAGGAGGAGTCCTGGAGGAGGGTTATATCCAGAGTTTATTCCTGGCCCGCAGGCATCTGAATCTTGCAACAGCTCCTGCAGGACTCTCTCTCTTAACAGCTTCTTGATGGTTCCCAACTGACCGGATGCATGGCTTGCTTGCCCTCTTAACCCCGGGGGAGAGGGGAAGCAGAGGGATTGCAAAGCCACCAACCCAGTGAGGCAGAAGAGGGTTTAAGGGTGAATGTCCCAATCACCCAATGTCTCTTATTTGACAGGCAGTTCTCAGGGGGAGTCTGGGTAGGGGAAGGGGATGATAAACATCTGGGTGTGGGGCCCCTTTGGGGAGAAGCCTAAAATGCTATGTCATCCCACTGCTACAGTGCCTCAAACTTCTAATGGTTTATATTTGTAGAATTATTAGAAATGTAGAAATACTACAAATATTAGAAATATTTAGAAAGTAACCATCAGGATAAACTGAGACTTCATCTCTTCCAAACTCTAATTCTTTTTCCGTCAGAAAACTCAGTCAGATATTAAGAGACTAAAGCAATACAAGGAATAGTGTGATTCTGCAGATCAGTGACTTAGTAGATAAGGGGATATGTCAACCTGTGACTATTTCAGGACCTATTATTAAAACAATGAGTATTTCATCAGTTACAGCTATGTTTTATCCTGTCTTCTTCCGAACCCTGATATACAGCAGATATGAAAGTGTCGTGGTTGAACCCCAGTCAGCAGCTTGCCATGACACAGCTGCTCACTCACTCACCACCAAGATGAGAGGCAGAACTGACAAAAATAGTAAAATTCATGGGTTGAGATAAAGACAGTCTAATAGGTAAAGCAAAAGCCACACACACAAGCAAAGCAATACAAGGAATTCATTCACCGCTTCCCATTGCCAGGCTGGACAGCAGGACTCCGTCACATGCAGCAGTGACTTAAGAAGACAAATGCCATCTCTCCAAAAGTTGCCCCTTCCTTCTTCTTCCTGCAGCTGAGCATGACACCATGTGGTACGGAGTATCCTCGTGATCAGTTGGGGTCAGCTGTCCTGGCTGTGTCCCCTCCCAACTCCTCATGCAGCCCCAGTCTCCTTGCTGGTCAGGGGTAATGAGGAGCAGAAGAGGCCGTGACTCTGTGTAGGACCTGCTCAGCAATAATGAAAACATTTCTGTGTTGTCAGCATTGTTTTCAGCACAAACACAAAACACAGCCCCATATGACCTATTAAGAAGAAAATTAACTCTATCCAAATCATAACCAGCATAGAGAGCAAACTTCTTCAAGATAAAGAAAGATTTTAAAATATTCTATTTCCTGCCTCAGAGTTCCATTTTTTCACTCTCTTTGGGTGCAGTGATGTTTGCTCACTTTTTCAAGTGCTGTAACTTACTGCATTCAGGTCAGGATCTCAAATGGATGAAAGTACTTTCTGAAATCCTTTAAGCATCTAAACTTTAGAGAAGGATGAATCTTAGGATATAAGCCTGTTCACATTTTCTACTGAATGGTTTTGCACTGCTCAGCTCAACATTCTGAGTCAACAAAACTACTTAAGAAGCTGAGGTAGACTAAGTAGAAAAAAATATCCAAAACTTATTTATTGTAATACTTACCTCCTAGGCATCAGATTTTATTGGATCTAGGCTTAGCTCACTTTTTTTCAGTTTACTGTTAGTTTTTGCTAATAAAGCACTTGAGATGTCTGTCAAGTCTGTCAATGATGAAATTAGCATTTTGGTCACATCTGAAGGCCTTTTTAAAGGCATAGGTCAAAATACAAATTATGGACTGAAATGCTCTGACAGCATTGTGTAATATCAAACAATGCTAGCTGTCCCTTTTGTCTTTATTGCCTGAAAATCCAGTTACTGCAGATGCTATTTTCCTCAAACATCCCTTTAGAGGAAGATGAATTCTACATTTCCCTGCATATTGGGGATCTTGATTCATTCCATCAAGCACTCTTTCTAGATTTACTGTTTATTTGACCTTGAAAATATGAATCCATGACTGGATGCATGGATTGACTGCATATTGCCTACAAGATTCGGAAAGACAGAAAAACAAACTCCTCTTAACTGAACAGATCATCTTTCCATGTATCTCTTCTTTCGTTTAGGTACTTCACATGGTTAGAAGAATTTAAGATGATTTATGAAGGAAAAAAAAACCCTAGAACCAGTTTGTGGAAAAAATATTTAAAACATAATTAATTTTTATTTTTCTAATAATGGTTAGAAGCCAGATTCATGCTCTAAATGAGCATTAGTTGAAAGAAAACCCCAGGAGTTCCAATTGTTCCAATTGCTGGTTTCTTCAGATGTTTTTCTTCCTCCATTTACAATAATTTTTCCACTGATTCCTAGTAAATGTATGAAATCTCCTGACCAAGAAACCCACCTGTCTTCCTCTCTTCAGAACACAGTTTTCATTTTACAGCTCTTCAATGAGTAATAATTGCATATTGCAAGGGGTGCCAGAAGAAGCAATTTAACTCATTAGTGTGTAGTAAAGAGGTAAAATATATAGAGCCTGTGTTTTATGCATTCTCTAATGCTTCTGTGTTCACAAGTGATTCCAGTCCAGAAGGCCAAAGATTCCTCCTCGATATGTACATATTTGTTTATATATTTATTATTCCCTTGCTGCAGTAGAGGTTTCCTCCTACAGAAGACAGCCCTCGATGTATTTCTCCCATGTGAGTCCTTTCCATGGGATGCAGTTAACAAATCAGAGGGGGCCTCTTACATGGGGGTCACAAGTCCTGTCAGGAACCTGCTCAAGCACAGGGTCTTGAGTCACAGGTCCTGCCAGGATCCAGTTCCAGGCAGGCTTCCTCTGGGGTTATGGACTCTATCAAACATCTACCTGCTCCAGAGGGGGTCCTCTATAGGCTATAGGTGGATCTTTGCTCCTCTACCACTGTTAGTGATGGGTTTGGCCCTGGCCGGTGGTTTGCCCATCTTGCAGCCCCTTGGCGTTGGCTCTGTTGGATATGGAGGAAGTTTCTGGCAGCTTCTCTCAGAAGCCACCTATAGACCCTCCCCCACTACCATAACTTTACAACACAAACCCAAAACAGCAAGGCAGTGGGATAATTTTATTAAATAGATTTCTAAACATATGTATTTTTTCTAATTATGGGCTGGTAGTCCCTTTATTAGAACATATATTTTAAACTGAGCAATCACTCTCTTGAAACCTACTTGATTCCATAATCTCAATTAAAGACAAAGATGGATTTGGGAAAAGGAAAATAGTAGTCTTAATTGGGAAATGAAATAGTGTCACTGATGCAAAACCACACAAAATTTTTCCCATGTTTTTAGATAATAGCAGTACAATATTGGGAAAATTCTCTCCTCTCAAAACTTTAGACATAAAAACTAAAGTATATTCAAGTAATTTTTAAGTTGTTTCAAAACACACCTGAAACAACAATAAAGGTTTCATCATACAAATAGTACCTTGGAGCTTCTATGTTATTTACTTTTCCCTCTGTGATGGAAAATATATAGGAAGTGGCAACTGTACATTAGTTCAGCTTGCTGGCAGGAGAAATTTTTCCAAGCCTCATGTGCAAATTCTGAGGATAGAGTTTTGCCATGCAAAGAGAACCTTAAGCTCCTTTAAGTTTTTTAATAAAATTAAAGCAAGGTTATTACTGAACCTGTGTTATGGAAGAAAAATAAGCTCCTGCTTTGCTGCTTGAAATTATTCAGTAAATCAGTTTCGGGCCTGAAATCCGTTCTGATTTCCCATTTCCCACACAATGTATGAGAAACTCAGAAGTGTTCAGGAGTATATTAGTATATTGGAAAAGTACTTTAAATTGGCTAGAAGCCTAGAATTCTACATCCTCTAGAGGTCAAGTCTTCCAGTTCATCAGGAAGAATGCCTGGGAATAGTTTAAAACTTGATACAATGCAGTACTTTAAAAATGAGAAAACATTTCATAAGAAAAGGACAACATTACTATTTTATGTTTTGCTAATGTTGCAGAAGATATTGAAATGCTATTCAGTTAAGGAAATTAAATTATTCATTAACTGAATGGATGAGTATGATTCTAAGACTGCAAAAATACAGTTTCTTTATAATTTCATCTGTATTTAATATCCATAGCTTAGTGAAAAAAACTGACCATAAATGTAAAACTAAGGAAGGCTAATGTCTAAGTACAGTGTGTATTTGAAAGGAGGAGCAGAACGACTGCGTGTCTCTGATATTCTCTTTTTATGTATTACATGAAATCAATTCACTTTAAAAAAATAAAATATGCACAACCCTCCAATGGCAGCAAAAGTGCAGATAAATTTTTCTTACAATAAAAATATGATCTGAAAAAACACTAAGACAGCCTCACTCTGACAAAGTGAATGTCCCTGTGGCTGTTTTTCCTTGATTACATAATAAGCTTTAAGTGCAAATATGCCAAAAGATAACATTAAATTCAACATCTTCTGCCAGAAGAAATGGGAATTTATTTACTACTCAGTGTTCACAGGTAATTTCCCTTGTCTACAGGCATCTTCAATGTCAGAGTAAGATGCTGTATGTGGAAAAGTGTGTTTGCTTGAGGTAATGTTGGAAACAGATCATCATGCAGCCCCTTTATACTTTTACATTTCGTCTTTCGTATGACATAGATGGAAACAGAATTTTTTTGTGCCAGCAATAATATTCTCCCTTGTTAGGAAGAAAATAGTGTTTTTTCAATGCAAGAGTATGTCTGTCTGAAGCAATTTACAAAATTTGAATGGCTAAACTGTAGTATCTCATGATAGTCACTCTGAACTGAGACCATTAGTGTGTTTTATTTGCATTTCTTTGGGGCCATGTATAGCCATTTCTCAGCTTTTTTACCATTCCAGAGAAGGCAGCTAAGTGTAAATGTAAAGAACATTTGGACAAGACCTAATCTTGAAGATGCAATCTGAGCCTGAATTTACACAAAAATGATTGCATATAAGGTAGATGATCTATCTAACTCACTTATACAAAAAATAAGCTATTTAATATTCATTGTATAAAATTCTTGCTGAGAGAAAATTATTTTTCCTGCTCTCTTGATGACAAGTGCAAATAACCATGTATAATTTTTGTGATAAGCATATATAAAGACCAGAATTTAAAAGATTCTATTTTGGTTATTCAGTACCAGAGCAAGAAGCTGCAACGTGAAGCTGTAAATCTATCATCTCTCATCATCATTAGATTTCAAATTATAGTCAAAAGAGAGATAGGATGGCTGCTAATGGTACAAATTTTTTAATGAGCAATGGTCAATTTTAACGTTTTAATGAGCTTTTTATATATGAATAACACTATCAGGTTGGCTGGCAGTATGATGCTGATTGGTCAAGTTCCAGGCAGTGTCACAGAGTAGGACTGATATACACATCAGCATGATCAGCAGTGTCACATCCAGAGGGACTAATGAGCGGTGTGTCTCACTGTGAACACTTGGATAAGATTGTTGATAATTAGGTGAGATTATATTTTCTATGGCATTTTCTCCTTTAAAAAGAAGCATTTTTAAAAAAATATTATAAACATTCTGACTTGTTTACTTTCAAATACTTTAATGCTCACTAATCAGTAGGGGTCTTTTTTATGGTGAATGGCCTCTTTTTCCTTCCTGGATTTCTTTTTAATCTACATTCACCTTTTCCATTTCCTTCCAGGGGAAAACCACTGATTGAGGCATCAAATAAGCTAATCAAAGAGAAGAAAATCTTGCCATCTTTAAGTAGCTTGACTGATATACAAGTAAGTTAGAATTTCGCTGTTACTCCTTCTGAGTAATTCCATCAGTAGGCAATTTCAGAAATGATTAAGAGAGGGGTCTTAAAATATTTGTCGCAGAATAACAGGCTGAATCATTACTGTTCTTCTCAACTCTTCCCTTCCAGCACTTTACCACACTACAGTGCAGTCTAAAAGTTCATGCAAGTTTATAATCACATCTTAGCCCTAGTACTTGCTAGGAGAGACTGCAGACAAGTTCTGAGATGTTATACACAAGGCATGGCACAATTTTTCCAAGGTCATATTCTAGTCAAGAGTGGAATCTCCAACAGAAAGCTGCATCTTTCAAAACCAAATCAAGTTTTTCATAAAATGTGTTCTGCAATACATCTTAGATATAGAAATTATTGTCTTTAAATAACAGCAGCACCAGTTGAGAGAAGAAAACGATTGTAAAGTAGAGCCCTAAAAAATGAAGAAAGAAAAATAAAATAAAAATTATATCAGTGACAATGAGAGGTTTCATCTACACCATCTTTTTTTTTCCTCTAGACAAACACAGTAACTAGCACTCAAATATTTACCACATGGCTATATCAGCAAGTAAAAAAAAAAAAGAAAAGTTTTTTTCTATTTTGTTAGACTACTTCAAGCCTCAAATAAACATTTTCCTAAATTAATCTGGACTTTCTTCTGCCAGTTCGAATCTAAGAAGATGGATCTAAAATTCTGGAATATTTTAATGAAGGGGAAAATGTCTACAGTAAAGCCCTTGAGACTTCTGAGAGAGAATTTCAGTCTTAAAAAGTGATACAAATAATGAGAAAGGATGACAAAAAACCATCAGAAATCAGATTTTAGGGAAATGTAAATCAGAATGTGTTCTATTTTAGTATTGCCTTAAGGTTTATATCTAGAATGTTCATGTTTAAGATAAAAATGAAATGCTAAACCTCACAACAAAAATTACCAAACCTCTTTCTGCCAATAGTCAAAAGAAAAGAGTTCAGATTTTGGTGTACTCTGTCTTTTCAGATTGCTTTTCAGAAAGCAATCGTGCTGATTATCATCAACACATTATATTCTGGATTAAAATTTTTGGGTTTATTTTCTTGTCTGAGAAATACTTTGAATCAATCTAAGTTTATTAATGAATAGTAGAAACTGAATAAAGGCTAAGTGTATAATAGAAATCAGATACAAGAGCCTTCATCATTATAATGATGCTTTATTTAGAAATCTATGTTTAGTACTACTGTATGAAAGTCCTCAAAGTTGATATGAAAATTTACAGGTAACATCTGGAAATCAGCAAGAGAACATCTGTGTTCAGGTCTCACATGTTAAGCGAGAGCTGAAGTGAAAAGCAAGTAAGTCCAGGCTAATCACCTGAAAAAAATTGCCATCATTTTTCTTAGGTGAGAGATGCTTGAAATGAAAGCTAAAAATACACCCATGCAATCAATTTGCAAGGTGAAAAATGCTTTTGATATCTATATGTATAAGAGAAATCTATTTTCTTCT